>VZRN01006000.1:293352-413735 GCA_013397935.1 Dasyornis broadbenti | reverse complement strand
CTCAGCACAGCCGAGCACAGCCCTGCACGGCAGAGCCGCGGCGGAGCTCGGAGCGGCGGCAGCATTGCCGGGCAGCGGGCGGGGCGGTGGCAGTGGTAGTGCCGGTGAGTGCGCCCGTCCCTTTGTGGGGTCTATGTGACCAAATAAACCGGTCGGCCCCGATTTATTTCTTACACCGAGCGAAGCTCCCCACGGCTCCGTGCTGGAGCAGCGGCGGTGCGGAGGAGCCGCTGCCCGTGCGGGGGTCGCCGGCATTCCCTGGGTGCCCGAGGGAGAGGGAGCGGGAGACGGGCTGCGCCCGCTGCGACGGGAGAGGAGGCGTTCGGGATCAGGGCTGCTTCCCCACCGCGGGATGACCGGCGGGGAGCGGGAAGCGAGCCCAGAACCCCCGCCGGTGCTCGCTCGGTTCCTGCGGGTAGCCAGGGTAGGGACGCGCTCGCTGTCCGGCCCCGCGGAGCTCAGGCGCCCTCAGCCCGCGCCCCGACGGGAGCTGGAGTTGTGCTCCGGTGGAAGTGTCGCGGTGCCGTGCCCCAGAACCCGCTGGCGGTGTCCTGCGGGTCCCTGGGGCTGTTCCGGCCGTTCCCAGCCCGGAGCTGGGCTTCCAGAGCCCGGCTGTGAGGGGCTTCTCCCGCCCGGGGCAGCCCCGTCCTGGCGGCTCGCTCAGCGCGCCGCAGACCGTGCGTGCGCCCGGAGTGTTGGCCCTTAAAAGAACTAAACTTGTGCATGATTTGTCGAGGTAATTCTGCTGCTAGCACCCTTTAAGGTTTGAAGTTTTAAATTACGTTGCAGAAAGACTTCAGTGATTAAAATTTAATATTAATTTTAAAGCATCAACTCAGTTTTAGATTCGAATTTGCATTTCTGATGTATCGCTGTTAACGCTCACTTTTTAAAAATGCTGCTCGCTGTTACCTAATGTTAAGGCACACGAATTCCCCAGTGTGAAGATGGGAATGAACAGCTAAAGCATTAAACTTGTCAGGCATTGGCTGTAACTTCTTGCAGTGCTTGTGGTAGGGTGGGAAGAGTTTGGTGCCTGTGGGAGCAGAGGGACGATGTGCAGGTGTCTGTGTGTGTTATCCATCCCTATCTCATCTTATGGGTGAGCAAGGGCACTGGGTGGGGGAAAAATACGAGAAAAAGCACCTGAGTTTTCTCCTTCCCACACCACCTTGTTTTGTTTTAATCGGATCCATGCGTGATCTCTCATCTGTCAAATACTCTACACATCCTGGTATTAAAGGGCTACTTACAGCCTGCATAATGTGTATGAATTTTGTGCTGTTAATCGCCTTCGAGCTCAGATTCTTCAGTTTACCTCTCATTTTTGGCATGATCTGGTGATTTAGTGTAATGGAAAATGACGCCATTCTGTGTAGGTGAGAGGTGTTTACCAAAATGTTGTAGCATAGATTGAGCCAAATGTCTGTTTAATGGTATTTATCCTTTCAGTGAAATTAGTATGTTTTAAAGAACGCTTCAAAGCTGCAGTTGTAGAGCTACTAAAACTTAAGAGAGATTGCTATCCCCTTCCATCAATTTTGTGATACTTTTCCAGATTCTGTCAGGTCTTGGTTGGATTTTTTGGGGCTTTTTTTTTTTTTTTTTTTTTTTTTTTTGGTTCATTTTAAGTCATGAGGCTTGGACCAGATTCACACTTGTTATTTTACACCCATTGTATTTTTTAGAATTACTCTGGCTTGGTTGAGTGTGATGAGGAGCATTGCTAAGGGAAAGGAGGGAGCAGGAATGGTTGATGGCTTTTTCTTTAAGGTGTGGGTTGCCTACAGAATTACGCAGGGCAGCCTAGGATGTAATACGATGTGAAGGCTTGTGGCAATGTGAAGTTTCCTGTTAAATGCAGTTATGACTTCCAAAATTTGACCTCATGAGACTATCTATCCTGTATTTTCACATCCTCTAGTCAAGTTTGAGTTGAGATTTTTCGATTTGAGTCTACCATTGTCAGTGAGCGATTTGCTCACGTGTAGATGAAAGTTATTCATGAACATGTCAGTCATCTACTTTCATATTCAGGGGTGAATAGTTCTAGGAACACTGTTGCAATAACTCTCTTGAAATTTATTCTGTTGATGTAAATGTTGTATTTATGTGTAGCTTAGTTCAATTTATAACCTTGTGTATCACAAAATATAGCCGTGAAAATGGGTTAGTGTTGGTGGGATTCTTCACATCAGGAATTCTTCAGATCTGGCTACTCCCCGCTCTTTAAAGGCTTTTTCAACTAATGTTTTATTTCTCAAAATTTCAAATTTGTTTTTCGGTTGCTCATCGTCGGTGAAGACACATTTTTGGCATGCCTGAATACCTTTTAAAATAATTTCTAGCAATTTGTGTTCTGTGTGGGCAATACATTATTCTGTCTGTGTAAAGCACAGGCTGAATTAATATAGGATGCATCTGTCCTACACTCAGTTTTCAGGCTGTCCTTATCTGAATTAAGCTGTGTGTTCAAAATAACATTAAAAATTGGTGTGTAAGCATGGTTTTAAAAGTTAATGTTTGGTTTCCTCTATTTTATATACACTTGCATATCTCTGATATGGTATAATGGGCAGATGGTAGGCAAAGATGTCTGTATAGTCAGCTGTAATTAGTGATAAATGTGTCTTTATGAATATATACATACTTTGTATGTATGAAAAAAGAGAGTAGTTAAATTTGGAACTCTCTTTAAAAATTTTGGGTTTAATTCGTGTCTTACCAGCGTGGTCTTGTGAACTGGATGACTAAACATTAGCAGAACTTGGAGATGGGGGAAATAACGTACTGTGTATTTCTCCAGGAGGAAAGGAAATACTTTCTGAGTCTTGAATTATTGAATTGACACAAGAGCACATTTTCTGTAAACTTCTTTGTGAAGTAGTCCTGGACATAACAAAGCTGTAGCCACTTCAAGACAAAATGTTAATCCCATAGTTCAATAATACCTGTGAAGTTTTTGGGAATGATTTTCCCTCTGTACTCGGCATTTAAAGCAACACAGAATTGCAGAGATGTAAGGAAGCATTGATCCCATTAAGAATGTATTTATTTCCGATATAAATACCTTAGTGCAGTCACTAGAAAGGTTGTGTTGGAGCAGGTCTGTAGCAATAAAGTAATGTGAGAATAGTTCTTTGCCTGCCTGTGGCTTGGGTAGTTCTCAATAGCATCTCGTTTGGTGGCCTTAATAAAGTATCAGTGAAAAAGAATTGTTCTTATGTGGTGTGATTAAAATATCAGCTCTAAGGTCGTGTTCTGGTTTGTTTAATACACTTCAAAGCTAATGATTATGGGAACTGCAGACCGTGGCTAATGTGATAAAAGCTGTGTGAGTTATCCATGTCCTTTTTGGGCTTTCAGAGTCATTGCAGAGCAGCTGTAGCTGTGAGATGGGGAAAGAGGAAATTTCTTATGCATACAAGCTAATGAGTTAAATGTGTGCATGGCTTTGGGGTTAATGAGATTTGACCTCCTGTGTTGTAAAGGATTTTTGGTTTAGTTCAGTGTTTAAATATTATGATAATTCTTAAGAAATATTTTTGCAGACCTTGAGACTCCTCTTTTAGGAAGAATCAATAATGACAACTAATTTACTGTCTAGAAGAAGCAAGTTAAAACAATGTGATTGTATTTAGTTTTAACCAAATAGCTTCCAGTTGATAGGCTGGCTGTCTCTGCACTAATTTATGTACTTTATGTACTTCAGCCCTGAAGTTTTCCTTGTTACAGCTAAAGAAATAATTGCTTAATAATGCTCTGTTTCTACTCTGCTGTGTATGTCTGACAGTTCTAACCCACTTGATGGGCCTAATGGACAATCTGCTGCTTCTGGAAAGATCTATTCTGTCAGAATCAAAACTGAAGCTGTGCCATATGTGCAGGGGGATGGCTCAAATGTACCAACCAAGCACTTGTTAGGCAGCAATGATCTCCCCAAACCCTGGTAGAGCTGCAGTTCCTGTGCTTTTCTGTTTTCAGCTGCTTTTGTCGTGCATGTTTCTGTATGCGCAGTGGGTTTGGGGGGATTTCCTCATCTCAGAAAAGAGAACTGTCATTTCCTTTTTAACCTTTCTGAACAACGCACTCAAGGCTTTGTTTTGCTTTTGCCGTTCTGATTCTGTGAATTTTGCCCAGATACCACAGAAAGCAAGTGCTTTAATTACCTTTGCAATAAGACAAAATGCCCAAACACTTCTCACCAGTTGCATTTTGCATCCGATGCTTTTTGGGCAGCAATGCCATTCCAGCTTTGATTCTCCTGTGGAACTTTGGAGTGAGCTGGAGAACTTGGACATCTACTTTTCAACATGATATTTTTAACTGCCCTTGGCATGTCAAGGTAGTGTTAAGAGCGTGGGTACTTTGCCAAAGACAGCCTGTCGGAACTCCTCAGCATCACTCAGCCATTGGAGATTGCCTGCTTCCCTGGCACAACAGCAAAGTGCCAGGGTTTGGGAACTGTCTCCATGTCTGAGGTGATGTTTGCTGCCCTAGTTTTCCCCATACATCTCAGTTATGTAAGTTGGAATTAGAAAGAGAGGTCTAAAGATTTAAGACATCATTTTTTAATTGGTACACCAAAACTGCCCTTTTCCCATGCTCTTCTTTCCACATTTAAATTAAAGCAGCTCCTGGAGCATTTAATGACTGTGTACTTCACACAGCAATTGGAGTTCACTGAAGCAACTCATGTTTTCTCTCTCAGATATCTTTTTCTCAAAAGAAGCATTTGCTCCAGTTTCTAAACTATTTAAAGCAATTAATCAAAACTTAAGATGACAGGAACAGCTTACTGTAACATCAGGTCTTCAACTTGATGAGGTTGATGCAAAGGGAAGGTGCCCAAGTCCCCATGAGTGTGTGTAAAGGCTGTAGGTGAATGATGACCTTTTCATCTGCTAAGAGATATGAGAAGTGGGAGGAAGAAGAGAGGGGAGCCGAGTTATTTTTACTGTAAATATGTCAGTTTATTGACTTGTTAATTCCAGATTTATTCAAAAAAGCAGGAGGAGGAAACAGTAATGTCTGCCAAAAACAAAGTAATTAGTGGGAGTTGAAAGATGTCTAATGACTCTTACAAGTACTAAAGAGGAATAAACTAGTCTCTTATTAAACTGGATATGGACTTTTAAAACATTGTAGTAATTCTATTTTATCTTTAAAAGCAAGTGCAATTGCATGTGGTGAATAAAACCCTCTTTATTAAAATAACATTGTTTATTCACAGTAATATTGCAGGCAGCAGGTGGGGTTTTGATTTAAAAAAAAAAATTGTAAAATCAAAGCTGACTCCACCCTTCTAAAATAAAGGTTCAGATAACACTTGACAAAGCTGATGTTTGAGTTGAAGATGACAGAAGAGTTTTAGATTAATGCTTAATGTGCCTGCTACACCCCCTTGGTCTAGTGTGGCAAACAAGATCTTGTTTCGTGACTGCATGTGCTATGGAGCAGCTTCTCTCCTCTGTGCCAAGGGACTCTGGCTGTGATTAGTCCAGCCACAGGATTCATCAGCACTTCTGCTCCCCTGGTTCTCTCTATCCCAGGGAGCTGTTGGTGGAGCTCTGCAATCTGAGGAGCTGGGATGAAGAGGACAGTGGCATCTGAGAACTTCTGAAGAGAAGTGAGCTGAGGTGTTAGGAAGAGCAGCCATCCAGCAGCTGGAATGTAAACCTGGGAGATGCAGAGCTGAACCCTTTAATTCAGCGCTGCTCTGGCCTGCGGTTGCTGTGATCTCATTTTCATCCTGCAGTAATGGTGATTTAAGTGTGACAGATAGGGATTATGTGTTGTCCCCAACTGGTAATAGTGAAAGCCTGGGAGGGCTGTTTTGCCTTTGCCTCGGGTCATTCCTCTGCATCGAATCGGGCCTTCCCTCTTGATCCGCTGGCCTGGTTTATCCGCCTCCCTCCATGCCCAGACCCGTCCGTAAGGATCTCCCTTCCCATGCTCCGCTTTCCTCTGCTGCGCCCACAGTGCTCTGTGCTCCTGCACTGTGTGCTCACAAATCCCTGCGTCTTTTAACCTCCAAGAGTCCTGACTTCTGCCACCTGAAAATGCCGCTGCAAGGATGCAGAACTGTGTTTGTGGTGCTTTGTGGCTGTAATTGTCCTTCCTCTTCCCGGTGTCCTGTGCTGTGCGTGCCTGGCTGCATCTCTCCAGTTCACTGTCACCTCTGTGGTCACTGCAGGCACCAGCTCTGCTTGCTCTCACTTGGCTGCAGGGCAGTGCCTTGGATTCGTCCTCCCCACATCTCTGAGGCATCAGAAATGTCCTGGGATGACCAAATCCCGTGTGGATTTTAGAGCTTTTGGAATCTCCACTTGCTCAGAAGCTACTTGGCATCATCTGTAGCTGACAATTTCCATCTGCTCTTCTTACCATGCCTCTGTTAAAATACTAAAGAAAGCAGGATATTAGATATATGAGAAGATACCAAGGAAAACAAATATCAGGGGAAAAAGCAAGCACAAATATTTAATTACAGGGGATATGGAGCAGCAGGGCGTATTGAGAAGATACCCATGACAGTGAGTAAGAGTGAAATTGACTGTAAGTAGATCTATTTTGAGGGGATGATATGCATGAAGCAAAAAATGCCATTAGTAGTTCATCATATAGAAATGTGAGGGAGGAAAATGTGCATGCAATATTAAAATACAGTGCACTTGTGGATTTGACATAACAGATAGCAGGTCCCCATATATGAAGTGACAGCAAAATACCCTTTAGCTGCAAGGGGACAAGCTTTCACTCAGTCACAATGAAAATAAATTCTTGAAGTGATGGAAGCATATTTCCCAAGAAGAACACGAGGACATCTTGTATTTGGAAGGGGAGAAAAGCAGCATAAATTCAAATCTGCATCTAAGCATTATTACAAGGAGCTGTGTCTCATGAGGATCATTGTTACCTGTAGTGAAAATGCTATGGAGATGGAGGTATGGTAATGTGTTCCCACTGTTTGTCATTTCAGGATTGGTAGAGACTAATTAAATTGATTTTTCACCATCCTTTCCTAATCCTTATCTATGTAACTATCCTATCTTGGAGTTATTACTTAATTCCTTAGGAAGTGTAGGGCTTTGGAAGAATCCCTGGAAATATTGCTGAAGCACTGAGAGAGCAAGGACAAAATTAAATTTTTGCTTTCAAAGGCTCTAGGATTATCCCAGGAGCTCAGAGAAGGTAACACCAATGGATTGGATAGTTTTAAGGGAAGCAGGAAAAAAACTTCCTTATTTTTAGATCTTTTGGTAGTGGACAATTCATTTAATCTTTACTTAACCTACATTTCTCCAGTATAAAATGAAAACAGACTCTTCCTTCTCATAAAATAAAATCCATGAATAGCTGTGAAGCATCTGGGGTTAGTTTGTTAAAAGGTAAAGATCTATTTGGCTGTGATTAATACTTTTAACAACCTCAATGGATATAAGCCATGTAAGCAACTGGCTGGTCATATAATTCATCAGGCATGGTGATCTTTGCTGTCTCAGAGCAGCTTGGTATAGATTTTTAGAGACACGAGATCGTTCCTATTACTTCCTTGAAGGATAAATTGCAACATTTATCGTGGTCTTCCCATTTTTATTTTGTAAATCTTTCAATACAATGATTGAAGAACACTTTGAAAGCTAATAAGTGCAAATCCCAGCTATTGTTGGAATTGTAAGGGTATTTTGCATCATCCTGATCAAAGTCACAAAAAGCATCAATAGACTTGCACAGCACATAAATGTTATGTATTTTCAAGGAGGCCATTAGAACACAGCATTCATTTGGAAAATATTTGGAATAATAACCTATCATTCACTCATAGAAAATTTCAGTGTTGAGTTGAATTCCAGTCAAGAAAATACTGGATATCCTTTTGAAACAAGAAATTGTGCCATCACTGAAACCTTGAAAGGTTGTGCAGAGGCAGGAAGCAGCACATTAATATGAAATTTCCATCTTTTTCATGCTTAAATGGAGCAGATCTGAAGTCAGTTCATTCAACAAAATGGCAATTTGGATCTATTTTACAGAGCTCACTTGAGGCAATGTGCTCTTGCTAGTTCACTTTAAGTATGGATTCTGGAGACTGCAGAAGATTTTTGCATATTTCAATTACCATTAGTTCTGTTTGCTCACATTTTACCTGGTTGACTAGAGAAATAAAGTTTTCCTGGGTATCTTTTGGCATATACAAAATCTAGTTAATTAAGACATGCTATACTTTCTCCCCAGAGTCAAAGTGTAATGTTCAGCTGGCCGACTTGCATGAATAATCCATCACTGTGAATCATTAATTTAGAAGACAAGCTATGGTAATTGATGTCTTTATGCAAGCTATGGAAATGCTTAGGGAAATAACTTTTTTTTTCTTGTTAGTTCCTTTTTTGTTTGTTTGTTTGCTTTGGAATATTTCTAGGCCTGAGTAGTGTGGATTCTGAAATGGATTCACCTGAGATTCATGGTTTCTGTGGCAATGGGATCTTTTTCTTGGGTTTCAGTGAAAATCTGAATGTTTTTCATCTGAAAAACTGTTAAAATCACAAGACTTCCCCTTGGGCTAATCTTCTGTGCATGTGTTGGACGAGCCTCTTGAAGTTTTGGAAGTTTCTAGGAAAAGGGCCTGGCATGGTCTTCTTAGCAGTAGCCTTTATGTGGTAAAAACGCCTTTAAAAATTCCTGGCATTGTTTGGTAATGCATACAGGGATTGGAAGCACTGGTACTGGGTAAGTTGGTGTTTAGACCCTCCTGTGTTACACTCTGAGTTGCCAGCAGGTTTTTGTATCAAACTAAACACAGGAAAGGCTGGTGATATGTATATGTTGTTGGAATATATATATATATTTTGTTGGAATATGTACATTTGAAGATTATCACAATTCATGAAGCTCACCTACATGTTACATGATACTGTAACCGTCATGTCTGTGTGGCAAGAACAGTTACTAATTTTGTTTCCTTTGTGGGAATCTCTTCGCTTTCACTCATCACTGAAATACGAGGGCTTGCTACCAATTTACAAATTATTTTGTCTGTCTTCAGAACAAGGAGGAGGCAGTTGGTTGGTATTGAATGGGAGCCAACAGCTTGGTGGCATTTCAAAAGCGGAATGTCAATAACCTGTATATGACTTAAAGCATGTATGTATGTAATATAATAATGACATATATGCACAATATTACAGAATTAAAGCCTTTCAGTTGATGTTAATGGGATTTGGACTACAAGCACGTAGTACTATGATGATTTTTATTCCATAGAGGAAACTTCTTAAATACTTCTTTTGTGTTCTGTAGCAGAAAGGGAAAGTGGTCCATTTCTACAGATAAATTTAAGATGTAACAATTCTGAAAACGAGCAGGCAGACTTATTTTGTGTTCTTTTGTTTTACCCTTGGATATTTACTTCCCATTTAGGCATCAAACTAGAAGCTTATTTGATCTCATGTGCTTGGCTGCTCCTGTTTGTTCCCAGCTGAGCCCTGATGTGCTGTACGTCAAGAAATCCAGCCCTAAATTTTGACATTGTACATAGGAACAGAAAGAGAACATGTTCCCAATAAAGTGGCATTTGAGCTGAATTCAAATAGGCTTTGCTGTTTGGGTGCAGTTTCATAAGGTAGGAGAGGTGAAATGCTGCTGATAGCTCCAGTTATTGAAAAACGGTAATCACAACTTTCATAAAATGAGATAAGCTATGTTTATTAATGCTCTCTGTGGCCATAGAGTGACTTGGCCCTGGGACATTCAATGCCTAAATGGGTTGTGTAATTAGCTTTTTTCCACTTACGGATCAAGCAGCTAAACACACAACGTTTTCTGAGTAGCTCAAATGATTTTTATCATGTTAGCTCAAGCCAAGGGAAAACAGTTCTGTTTTTTCAGGTTTTTAAAATAAAATCAGAGCTGCAGAGTGAGCAGAACTGGGGTCCTGAGGAGGTTTCTGTGTGGTGCATAAAATATGAGAGGGTCTGTTCTTTGTTTCCATCCCTGACAGAGAATGGAGATTTGAACCTTACTGGCCTGCTTTGGCAAAGAATTCCAAAATCGTTGAACCAAAACCATGGGATGTAGTGGATATGGGTAGAGACCTCCCCAGGCAACCTTTTCCAGAGCTTTCTTGTGTTTGCCAGCAAAATTCTATTGTTTAAGTCTAGCCTGATGTTTTCTTACTGTAATTTGAAACTCTGCTTGTCCCATCCACTCTGTGTACACAATCAGAAGAGTGTTTTAATGCCTTTTTTCTTCTCCCTCCATGATTGATATCACAGAGAGAGAGAGTGAAACAAAACATCCCCAAACTGGCCAAGTTTGAGCTTTTAAATCCATATTAATTTCATACTTGGCTACCTCAACTGGCATCATGGTTAGTCCAATTAAAAAATAAACACCCGCCCTGAAGAACTCACACCAAGCTGTGTCACACTCAATCCTAGGGGAATATTACTTAGGTATAGGGAATACTCCTGGTTTTCGAAAGGCACTGCTTGAGTGCCTGCCAAATGTGAGGTTTTTCTCCACGGTACCCACCTTGACCTCTCTAACAATATCATCAACAAAATAAATACACGAGAATATCCACAGTTTGGTCAGGACATTACAGGGGAAAGTTTCTAGTCTGGATTCCTGGATAAAGTAAGCTCAGCAGTTCCTGGAGAGAGTGAGTGGGGAGTTGCCAGTGTCAAATAGGAGGTAAATACGGTCACAGTTTCCTCCCTGAAACAATTCAGCAAAAAGACATCTGGAAATCAGAACAACCTGAGGACTTTGATGTAGTTAAGCTTAATTTTGTAATGTCATGGTTTGACTCTTTCTATATAAGACAGGTTAAACGAGTAGGACCTTTAAAATGAGAACAAGGAAATGTTTAATAGAGCTCTGGTAAAGATTTTTTTCCCTAATGCAGACTCACTGAATGGGAGTGTAAAAGTGTTTGAGGTTAGGGATCAGCTGTGGCCATTCAGGCTTGTAATTACAGCTGTGATAAGTGTGTTTTCAAGTCTTGCTGTACTAGGAGTTTTCTTAATCCATTATTTTACTAGGCCTTTCATTGCCCCTCCTAGTACATTGTAACAATTCCTGAAAACTTGTGAATCATGGGAAAACAGGTGTAAGGTTATTAATTTCTGGCATAAACTTAAGTCTTGCCTGGGCAAGTGCATGGCCATGTCTGACATCACTGAGATTGTATTTAGGAGCCACAGTCAGAATACAAATATTACAGATCTCTGTGGTGAAGACTGGATTGTTTGAAGTTAAGCTTTTTAATGTAGCATTGGGGAAAGAGGTGTAGTGAACTTTTAATCCATTATTAGTAGTCTTGGTTACGGTGGACTTTGGGAATTGAAAAAGAGATGTCTCCTGGCAAAGGTTGGATGTTTTCTGCTGTTGGCTTCCCTGTATTTTTATGGAAACAAGTATTGATGTCTCAGCTGGATGCTGTTTGCTCTCTAAATGCAGAAATCCACGCCACTGAGTGTCTCACAGGTTTGGACACTTGATACAGTGGAGCTGCTGTCACCTGTACAAAGGCACTTTACTGCTTCAAACAAATTCTTCACTTCAAGGTGGTATAATTCTGTCTTTTCTGCCATGGATGAATTTGAACAAAGAAATAAACCTGGAAGTAAATGTAGGTGGATGATTTCATACTCTGAAGTGGGCCAGCCATAATTTCAGTGTCCTGTCTGTCCCAGTGATAAGCTTTGTGATGATGAGACAGAGGTGGCCGTGCTGCACAGCCCACAAGGTGCACAGCTGATCTCTGTGTGCTGCCTCCAGGATTAGCAGAGTCTTTGTGCAATGAGAGATGAGCTGTTGCCCATTTACACCTGGGGGTGTAAATTTGGATTCAGTGGAATAACTGTCCTGTGGTGACTAACTTAAAAAAAAAAAAGTGTGTGATTTGGGCACTGCTTCTCATCCAGCTGCACCAGCTCCAGGAGGCCTGTGTGAGGCAAGGCGTTCTGCCTGCTTGTTGCCTAATGAGTTTGCTGCTGAGACAGATTGAAAGAAAATTAAAATATTTTTTCTTCTGTGACTGTATTGATGGAACTGCTTGGCACAAACTGGGCCTGAATTCCTTGCTTTGAGGTGCAGCTGTCCACCTTGCCTATGTGACAACTTAATTTAGACATAAAAATCAGATAACCTGTGGAAAGCTTGAAAATTTGGGGTATTATATACAAGCACAAGAATTCAGGTTAGCCTACTTAGTTTTGAAAGCCATGCTAATTAAAAAAGATTAACCCAATTTTAAATGAGTGTGTATGGTACCCACCAATGTAAAATATTGGACGCGCATGAATCACAGCTTGTCATGCAAAAACAGGAGTAGTGTCATAGCTTCTCTAACAAAAGATAGAATTAATATTAACTTGCCATAAGAAATCCTTGCGAAGACATGTGAGACTTACTGGATAAAAGGAAGTTTGGTTTGGGGAGGGGAGACAGTGAGGTTTCAACTTTCAGTTTTCATTCTGGGTGTTGGAAATTATTCGATTCCTTTCTTTAAGGTTTTTGGAGATCTCAAAATGTAAAAGTCTTAAAAGCAAACAAACCAAAACCAAACCACCCAACCAAAAAACCCCAAACATCCTCTGTACAACATTGCATGAGTGTGTTCCTGGAGCCACAGGGAACTTGTGTAGATGTGAGCCAGCAGAGCACAGCACAAGAGGTCTGTTCCTCCAGCGCGTTGGGATTGCTCCTGTTCATGGGAATTGCTGTAGCATTTACAATCAGGTCTAATGTGATGCAAACTCCTCTGTGTGGGAGAATAAGCAAGATTAAGTCAAATTCAGCTCCCTCCATGTGGTGTTTAAATGGCTCATCATGGAGTGGGTACTTGGAACTGCGTCAGTTCCCATAAACACAAACCAATGAGGCTTGAACAGTGAGCACAGAAGTGAGCTCCAAGGCCAGATTCCACCTTCCAGGCACAGCTTGAATGCTGGACTCTGAACTGAGCTGTTCTGTCCGTGGTGAGCCAAGAGTGATGTTTCAATAGCCACAAGCCTCCAAGGCCAGAATAAACAGAATTATCGGAACAAAAATGTGAATGTTTTATTCCCCTCAGTAAAATGACTCTTGTTTTTAGCCTGTGACTGAAAAAACTGCATTTCTTTGGTCGTTGTGTATCTTCTGTTGTGGATAAGATGCCTGCACAGCAGGGAGTAGTTTTTCCTCCCTGCCTTTCTCTTTCTGTTTCTAACTTTCCCGTTTATCCCTTAAAGCTGCTGTTGTTCCAAATATTCTCTCTGAACAATTCAGAAACTCATGCAGGGCACCAGGCTTACTTCTTGTTTTCATGCCCTGCCAGCTCTCCTAGTTTGAACAGCATGAGGCTGCTACTGCCCCATTTGTTGGCTTTTTGGGTTTTTTCCATAAGTTGTTAAGTTCATGGATGCTTGTGAAGAAACAAGAGGGAGGAAGGACATGAATGGAGGAGATAAAAGCATGAGGATTTTAGTGGCAGTTTTGTCTGCTGTGCCATCCTAGCTGATTTATTCCTGCTATCCAGGTATGAGTTGTCTGTATTGGTGTCTGGAGTCATGTCTGAAATGGGGCAGATGTCCTGGTTGCTTGGTTTTTTTTCAGATTTTTGCAGAGCTGCTCTCAAGTAGAAGCAATATAAAACCAGAGTTGTGGAGTTGTAGAAATCATGGAGATAAGAGAGACAAATGAAAATATTTGAGAATATTTGAGATATTTGAGACCAGCAGAGCAAATATCTGTGATGCTGAGGCCTGAGAGGCAAGAATTGGACTTGGCCTTGGGGTAGGAGGAAAGAAATTTAATTTTCTTCTCCATGTGGAATTCCCATGCTTCTCACTCCTTTGGGAAGATCAGTGATCAGCAATCTTCACATCAAAAAGAAATTCTTATGGAATGCCTTGTTTGGAGTTCTCCACTGTGTAAAATACAGAGTGAAAAAATCCTGCTACTGGCTGAATTTGGCATCCAGATTATTCTGTAGTTTTTAGAAAAAAGGTCTGTATTTTGTAACAGATGTTATTCTGCTATGTTAGGGAAATATTTGAAGTGGAGAGGCTTAAGGCTAAATTTTCCTCTCTGTTACTGATTCTGCTGAAATGTCCTTGCTCCGTGACTCCACTTTGCTGGTTCAAAACTAAACCCCCTCTGAGCGACTCTCCCTTCTCACCCTTTTGTCTCATACGTTTTTGTTCGGGACGAGCTTTAGACCCTGTTGTCATTCTCATTTTGTGCCTCAGCCGTGGTTCTGCTGGTCAGGCTCGGCTCACTTGCCCGAACAGCTCTTTCAGCCGGTTTTAAACCCGGGCTTTCCCAGGCTGTGCCTGGCTCTGGCTGTGCCAGGACAGCTCTGTCAGCTGGTGCCTGGCCTGGGCTGCGGTGCCAGGGCTGCCGGGGGCTCAGCACCGAACTGCTGCTGCTGGCAGCACTGAGGCTGGCAGGACAGGCTCTCTCGAGTGTGCAGCTGCTCCAAGGAGTAACTGGAGCTGGATGGAAGCGCAGCAGTGGTTGCTGGAATCCTGAGTCCTCCAGTCCATGGAGAAATGGACCGTGGAGCGGAGAAGCGTTGGAGGAACGGTGTCCGTGCAGTTTAAACAGCAGCCCTGGTGGTGATGAATTGCTGCTGGTAATTAATCAGGGTATAACATCTACTTTGAATGCTGGGGTTAATTGTTTTGGGGGGTTTTTCTAAAGCGATCTCTGTGTCTTATTACTGTACTGGAAGAAAGTAATTCTGATCTCAGAAGTGTTAACAGAAGTGAATAATAACTCCCCTGGCAAGAGGGACGTTACCTAAATGTAAATGGAGCCCAGTGTTGACTGCAAGGCTGAAGCCAATATTATTTTGTAGGAAAACAAACTGGTTTGTATGTCACGCCTGCTTTCAGTTCATGCAGTGACGGACTCCTTTTCTGAAATCCTGATACATTTTAATTAACTTTCTTCATCATCTTGACATAGTTATACCATAGCCTCATCTCTTTTCTTCTGAAGTCCTTGTGGAGGGACCTGGACAAGGTATGGAAGAATTAACTTCGACTTTGATCTTTTGAAATGGTGTTTCACACCTAATACATACCTTTTCTGTTTAGTTATTCTGGGATGACTTAAAGATTACCGTTCTTCATTGTAGTTTGTTAAGGAATATTTGAAAACTTTCCTGAGTTGGTTGATGGGCTTTTAAAAGGCGTTCAGCAAAATCTCCTCCAGAGAGATGCAATTTCTAGGTACTTTTCATGCAGTTTTCCCTATTCCTACGACCCTAAATAGTGAAGGCTTCCTGTTCTGTTTTTGTTTCTCCCTAATTAGTTGTGTCTTTCAGTCCTCCTACTTTGGAAGGTTTAAAATTGGCTGTGAGAGCTTGGATAATGCCAGGCAAATGGCATAATGGATAATGCCACTGGATAATGCCAGTACATAGACTGATGTAATATATCTGAAGTGACTTTGTGTATTAATAGGGAGCAGCAAGAAAAACACTTGAAACACTGTATTCCAAACTCACTTGCTGTAAATGCTTTCAGAGAATGCATTATTAATATATTTGGGTTCTGCTGAAACTGTAATATCACCATGCATTATGGCAATATCTGTGACATAAGTGACAGCTTTCATCACTTATAAAACTACGCCCCAGTACATGCAGGAATCTCGCCTTTAGACTCCAGCTGCAGTGATTGCAACTGGCAGTTGCATATGGTGAAACTTAGCTACTGCCCTTTTAATTAAATTATAGGGGGAGCTTGCTACTGGGAGCTTGATGATCAACTGAATTTCACAAGAGAATAACAGAAATGGGACTTATTGTAAGTAAGGAAGTTTGTGGTATGTGCCTTGAAGCTCTCCCCAGTCAGGCTGTGTTGACTTTCTCGGATTACCCACAGCCACACACTCCCAGTTCTGAACCTTTAGAATCCCCAAGTTCCATAATACTTCAAATTTTCTCCTTCCCAGAGCTTGTGGGTTTTTGGTGTTCCTATTTATAGCTCTTACGTTGTGGGGCACACTATAGCTGTCAAAAATAAAGCACTCTGCCAAACTATTTCTAAAAACCTGTTTCTCCTAGACAGAAGAAACAGATAGAGAAATTGCATATGACTCCTCCCAACTGCAGGCCTTATAGCAGTGGATTTGGAAACAAGACCACCTTTTTTAATTGTCTAGACATGTATTTAGATGTTTGCTTCAGGCTATTCAAATTTAAGTATTTTGGACATGGCTTCTCAGCATCTTTTTATTTTTTAATTGGAGCTGAGGGAATATGCTTGAGGAAGCGCAATTAAGACAACTTTGGCTTGCATAATTGCCTCAGCAGGTTAGTGACTCAGTGCCAAGCTCCATGAAAGTTTAAAAACATTTGGGATTCAATGGAAAAAATTGTCAATATGAAATTTTTCAGTGTACCATTTTCCTTTCAGGTTTTCTCAAAGCTCCTGGTGCCATGGGATCATTTAAAAAACCAAAATAAAGAATCCTGAGGGGTATGACTTGGTTGTGTGTTGGTGAGCAAGGTCTTAGTGTGGTCCAAACACTTCCTGTAGAATGACTCTGCTCTGTCTTAGTCACTCTGTACTGGAGGTTTAAATGCCCCACTACTTCCTATGTCCTTATTGTGCTGTTCTCTAATGAAATTAACCTCAAGGTTTCCTGCTCCAGAAGGCAATGACACCACAATTGACAGATGGTGATAAAATCCCTTAACTTAGTAATAAATGTTTGTGCAGATTGAGATATAGATGTCATTGCACCGCGACAAACAGCTTCCAACAAGCTCAGTGATTCTACAAGTGTCTGTAGAATCTCTGCTTGACAAGGTCAGATGCTCACATAAATTAAGGGTAAACATTTTTTAGGAATAAACATTTTTTGCGGCACAGAAAATGTAAGTACATCCCCTAATATGAAGGAGCTGCCTTGCTGGCTAAATGTAACTCATGCCATAGCTAGCAGTGGTGTGCCTGCCTGCCACCAAGAGGAATGTAGAATTTCCGAGGATTGTCACCACTTCCAGGGTCTGCACTACTTCTAATACCCAAAGTACCTTGTAGATCCAGCCCTTCATGTGCTGCTTGCACTGTCCTCGATAGCTGTAGCTTAAAGCATTTTATGGACATTTAGTTATTCTCCCATTTCCCTGGCTATATTCTGCTGGCTATAAGCAATAACACCTCCTGAATTGCATATCTGTTGCTGTGAGAATTGCTATTCGATTTGCCTGCTCTCACCTCCGGGCAGGCTCCGTGTGGCAGCTCCACATGTGAGCACATCCCAGTGCATTGGGTGAGCGCTGCTGGCTGTGGGTTCCCCATCAGCGTAGCATGGTTGATGCCCCTGCACTGCTGTCCCCTGGACACCTGCCTCTTTCCCTGGCTATGGAAAAGAAGTTCTTTCTTGGGTGAAGCCAGCTGAGGTTTGAGCTTTATTTCGCAGTCCTGATGCTGGGGCGGAAAAGGGAGATGAGCACAGTGAGCAGCTGATGGCAGAAAGTGTCGTATTACTTCTGTGTGGTTTTCCTGAGGTAAAACCACAACATTCTGGAGGTGAGAATGCTTCTGCTCCAGTAATGCTGGCTGGAGGGGCAATTTTTGCCCAATATTCAAATAAAAATCTGACCGATCGGATTCCTGGTCAAAGCAGAAGGTGACTGAAAAGGTGATCCTTGTGTTATTCTGTAGTGGATTGGGTTCGTAAGAAGCTTGAAGTTCGTGGTAGCAGCCACATTCCCCTGTTGTTGTAGGGCCTGAGGCAAGCCTGAACTAGCCAGGAGCAAATCCTGGACATCACTGGGAACCTCCCCTGCACATCCTTCAGGGTAGCCATGACAACCATTCCTGGTCCCGGGGAACAGCAGAGGATCTCACTGACTGCTCCTGCATCCCCTGGGCTCAGCTGGGGCTCAGGGGATTCTTTGTGGAGGGACATTTGTGTTAGTTTTCTAAGCTATGTTCATTTTCTAAACTGTTATGATTAGCTGGGTGGTCCCCCTCTCTCTGATATTTATTGTTTGATATGATTGCCAACAAAAAAATCATTGAGAGTGAAGGTGCCTGCAGCAGTTGTCATATTTACCAACTGGCAAAGCAGCAGTGGCTGAATTCCACCAACCTTACATCCTTCCATGATTCATGTTTCCCGAGCATGATGAAGTTCTGGTTGGCTTTGAGGGGAAGGAGAATCACCCAGTTCCTACCTGGATCCACAGTGGGTTTTTCCTCCGACCAGCAGGTCTTGTTCCCTGAACAAATTCATCTGTTGCTTTATCAAATTGTTCTGCCAGATTTCTGTCTGTTCCTGCAGCTGCTCTGTACAGGAGACAATGTAATCAGTCCTGTTACCACACTTGCTTTCCTCCCAGGGTTTTTTTTTAACACACTGGTCAGGAATCAGCAGTTTTTCTCATTTGTGCTTCCCACACCTTTGGTGTTTAGCTTGCAGGTAGCCAAGAGTAATCTTGAAGGCAACTAATCTTAGTTCAGTCTCTGTGTGCTAAGGAACTAAGGCAATCTATCACAGCTTTATTTTGTAGGTTTTTAAAGCCATAAATTAGTTTCTTTATAAAACCCTCTGTAAAGGTGTAAAAGAAAAGGAAATTATAACCCATTTTTTCAACCTGTCTGACAAGTACAAGGCACTAGAATTCAACCCTTAATTGAATTTTTGGCACCTTCCTACGCCGCGTCCAGGTCTCGCTGTTTCAAAATTCGTGGTACCTCATGTCTGTGAACTCAGTTGGAGTTTGTTGATAGGATATCTCAAAATATCTTGGCTTACAGAGAGCGCCTGCCCCTTTTGCATTTTACTGGAACCGAATAGTTCAGAGTTTGTGGGTGTGAGGGGGCGAATTTGTTCTGCTTCCTCTTAGTCATCCCAGCCTTATGCTGGGGAAAGGCGTGAGCTGGATAAGCAGTCCTGTATTTATCAGATACAAGTTTTTCTTGAAACATCACCAGAATGGGTGTTCCTTGTGCCCATGCACAGGAGCACATCTGGGCTGGCCCCAGGGCAGGAGCACAGGAACACTGAGCTGACTTTCACCACTTGTGGAAATGTGCTGGGCTGAATTTTGGGACTGATGACATCTTTCCAGATGTTTTCTGAAATACTGAATAAAAAAGTTTCCTGGAAATTGAACTAGGTACGACCTCAATGCCTGTACCTACTGAAGGATGTATATCTGGAATATTGTTTAGTGTCCTCTTGCTGCTTTTTTCCCCTGAGAACAGTTGCAAGCCAGAACAAAACTGATACACCCTGACAGCCCTCTGCAGCAAGTGAGGATCTGTGATACACAACTGTTTTTCAAGAAGAGGTTGTGGCAAGGAGAGTGTATGTCTGCACTGATTCCTTGATTGCCTGGTAGGAGAGAGGTGTTCATGCATCAGTTATAGTAAAATTAAACAAAACTCAGATTCTGTCTCAGACAGACCCTCAAATGAGAAATTTATCCCTTTGGCCTTAACATCTGTATGGCTGAGGAGTGAAAGTTCTTATATTCAGCCAATGAAAGCAAAATGCACACAGTAACATTTGAAACTGATGATTCT
The DNA here is from genome assembly GCA_013397935.1 of Dasyornis broadbenti. Classification (NCBI taxonomy): domain Eukaryota; kingdom Metazoa; phylum Chordata; class Aves; order Passeriformes; family Dasyornithidae; genus Dasyornis; species Dasyornis broadbenti. The sequence continues at coordinate 394,194 of VZRN01006000.1, read as the reverse complement.
CGATTTTTAAACATTGTTCAGTGGGGACGTTGACTCCTTTTCCACTGCTGCAGTATTATTTAACCAGATTGCATTGATGCAAATCAGCAGTGACAGACTGTACTGGAGATGTCTGAGGAAGACAGAAAAGACTGAGTAAAAAGTTTGATGTTACTCACAGGGACTGTTTAACTTCTGGATGTGCATTACATAATGTTCAGCTTCATTTCCTTCGCTTACAGTGTTTGTGAATAGGGTCCAGGCGATTTAAAGACGCTCTCAGTAGTGCTGCAGTGACAAACCAGGGTGCCCTCGGCTCTGGCTGGGGAGAGATGCCGAGAAGATGCTGCAGCAGAATTGGTGCTGGATCCAGCCCTCCTGCGTGAGGAAGCACAAACCCCAAAGTGATCCAGCCTGAAGCGAGGCAGGATCAGAGGAGAAGGAGCTGCTCTGGCTGGAATGATAATTAAGAGCTGGATTCCCAGTTGGCAGCAGAGCAGTGTATGCACGAACCAGAAGTGTGAGAGGAATTGAACTGAGGAATTTACCACAGACATTTCCCATTAGATGGATGAGATGAGACCATTTTCACACTGGCTGGCAAGGATTGATCAGGTGTCTGTGGTGTTTTACAGTCTCCTCCCCACTGACCAGACCAGCACCTGCAGATCTTCAGTTTCCTTTAAAGCACCTTCCCTTGCATTGGACTCATTAATTTGTTTTTATATTTTCACAAATATCTTTAGAGAGCATTGCCAACAAAAGAGCTGGTGAATCCTCTGCCTGTATCTGGGTGTTCATTCCTCCCTCCCTGTCTGTTTTCCTTTCCCCTAGGTGTCTGTATGGGGAACTTCGCTGTGAACTTTATTTGAAAACCTCTCTGGACTAAAGTGATGTGGAAGGGCAGGGGGGGAAATCTAAATGGTTTGGTTTTAATTCATTCTTACTGGGAGCTTCTGTTCTGCACAGTTCAGCCTCTTGTGTTGCCATCAGTGGGATTTGGCATGTATTTAAAAACACAAGTTTGGTACTTTTTCTTGTTAAGAGCATTTCAGTATAAATTTTATTTGAATCCATCTATGTACTTACTCTATTTTCTGTCCAACTAAATAATGAAAAGTAATGCAACTTAATTATTCCACACGAGGAGCTTTTGGTGAGTGGTCACAAAGAAATATGATTTTGATTTGTGCATAATGTTGGGGTTCTAGCATCGCCTAATAACAAATATTTTATTAGCATTCAGACAGTCTGACCTGCATGTTAAACACTTAATTAAGATGTATAAATTTCCCCCCCTCCTTCCCCTCTGCAATTATTTAAGCTTGTCTGGCAGTAGTACATAGGACAGAGATCAGTGATGGAGTGCTGAACAGCTGCCTCTGCAAGGCTGGGGAACTTCTCTTTTTTAAAATTGCAGATTATTTTACATCTGTTTTAACCACGTCGGGTCTCAGAGTGAGCTCAAGCTGTTCTTGATCCAGGAGTGGAAAGCTTTAGCTCTCTGTGTAATTGCGTCCACATTGAGCTGCACAACTTGTTTGTATAGATTAGGGTGGGAGAGCTCCCAAATTTGGGCTCATCCTCAGCAAAAGAAAGATGAGCTCCTGCTTATGTGTTTTTTGAGTACCGTTTTTGGGGCCGCTATAGACCTGTGTGACGGAGATTTATTAAGCTTTTCTTGTCTTGTGCAGCTTTTAGGATAAGAGAATAATACCTGGGCTCAGTCTATCACGGTGGTGTGCTGACTGAAGTCTTATGTAACATTGGGAGAGGCATGCTCCAGGCTTTTTAAATAAAGAAAACCAGAATGCCCATGATCACAGAGAAATCCAGTTATTTTCTATAACAGAAGCCTTATCATCCTCAAGCCAATAATTTATAAACGGACAGGTTAAAAAAAATGAACTGCTATTAAGAAAAGCAGTTATTGGGGAAGTTTGCGGTGTGTTGATAACATTTGGGGTTATAAAATTGTCTCAGTGTTTCTGAAATAAATAATGATGGTCAGACTGGTGTTTTGCATTGGGAAACAGTGACGTGCTGGGAAGTTCTGTAAGTGCACTGGAACATGCAGGCAGAATTATTAAAGCTGGTGCTTTAGGCTTGTATGGCTCACCTGTGCTGTTCCTAAATAGAGTAAGAGCTTTCAGTGGAGATCTTTGCTGTCTTACTAAGAATCAGAGGAAGATTGATCAAGTAGTCCAGAGAAGCAAAGCGATGCCACCGTGAGAATTTATTGGAAGTTTAGAAAAGGGGAATGTTTCTTACGTATATGGAAACAGTCACAGGAAAGGAGAGGAGGGGCAGGGGGAGAGGCAAGGCTCTCCTTTCCCCCTGAAGCACATGGGATTGCTGCACTGGTTCATCTCCTTAATTTTCTCAGTTCAGGACTAAACAAAAGGCTGATGGAGGCTGGGGGACAGGAGGAATCTTAACCAGTGCTGGCACCAGTGGCTGCCAAGGCACGTGTGTGTACCCTGTTGTTCTTTGTATTTTCTCAGCTCTAAAATGCGAGTAATAACACTTAAATTATGGATCATTCAGTGCTGCGCGAGTGAATTAGATAATGCTGCACAAGCCTTTGAAGATGAAATGCAGAATATAAATGTTGTATAAAGCTTACTTTGTGTCATGTCTATAAAACCCCCCGGTAATGCAGCCCCAGGATTGCTGGGAAGCATAAGGAGAGGCACTTGGGCTGGCTGCATGCAAATTGATTCAGTGGAGCAGCAGCATTCACACAAATCTGTGCTGCGCTGACGAGCCCTGCAGCCTGGCACAACAACTTGTAAACACTTGTGGAGAATGCTCTGAGCCTTGTCCTGTCCAACCCCCTGCTCCAGGAGGATTTGCTCTGTTGGGTCTCGGAGTGGCAGAGGGAAGGCATTGAAGTGGGAGCTCTGGTGGTTGGTGTTTCTCACCCAAGACATGCAGCAGTAGTGGGTCGCGTGCCAAGGTAGCAGAGAGTTTAAAGGCAAATAAAAATGGAAGGATGAAGTTACACATTCACTGCTCCAGGAGCTGGAATCTTATCAGTAGTTGTGTGATGAGCTAAACTGGGGTAGAGTAAGAACTGTTGCTTACCCCAGCGCATTTCAGCAAAGCTTGGAGGATGGATTAGTCAGAAGCACCAGTGCTAACCCTTTTTTAAATTTAGTTTCCTTTCTTGTTCCCACCGTTGCATCTTTCTCACCTTACAGTACCCTTGTCCTCTGAGGCTCCCTGAGCGGGGGTTGACTCCCAGCTAGCAGAGCAACCCAACTTTTCACTGTTATTTACTAACAAAAGGGGGTTTATTTGGTAACTAAGGCATGATTGATTTTTTTTTTCTCTTTCAAGGAATTTTTGGCTGCTTGCCATGTGTTTTGCAACTGAGCAACATCACGGAACAGTAACTTTGTCACGGGTGTCAGTGAGCTCTCTTACACTGCTTGAAATAGTTTTACCTGTTGGGGGCTTAGAGTGACTTAGATAAATAAGTGACGTCTTACTAGAAGGTCAAATGAAAGGAGTAGCAGATTTATGGGTCTTCTTGGTGGAAAGGTGCGGAAACACAAACCAATTCCAAATCAGCATTGCTATACAACTTCCAAGGGAAGTAGGGAAGGGGTTGCTGTCTTTGGGGTCTTTTTCTGTAGAAACCATGAGGGTTTTGCTGGTCCGGGGCTGGAAGATTGCACAAACACGTAGTTACATAATGGAGAAGGTTATTTTTCTGTGAAAATAGATCATTACTTCAATTTGTGCAATGTCTCCTCCAAATAACTGCACTGTGCATTGAACTCTGACTAGGGGGATTTCTTCCCCCATAGATTTAAGATTAAAAAGCTGGCTATTCTTCTTTCTCTCAAGTTGAATTTTATATTTTTCAAACAATCTTATTTTGTCTAAAATTTATCTTGCAGACCTTAAAATCTCAAGCCATGTATTTCCTGGGACTGCTGTCTTTGCTCGCTTTGCAAAGCGAAGCCTTCAAGACCAATTTCCCTGATGAAACCATTGCTGAGCTCTCTGTGAACGTTTACAACCAGCTGCGAGCCACGAGGGAGGATGAGAACATCCTGTTCTCTCCTCTGAGCATTGCCATAGCCATGGGAATGGTGGAGCTGGGAGCCCATGGAACCACCTTGAAAGAAATCCGGCATTCCTTGGGGTTTGACGGCTTAAAAAATGGTGAGGCCTTTTCATCGTGTCTGACTGTTTTTGTCTTAAAAACACAGGAACAAGGGTGGAAGTGGCCTGGTCATGTCCACAAGTTGTTAATCACTGGGTTTCTTGGTATCCCTGATGGCCTGGGCAGGCTCAAACATGTGGGTTCTGCCTGAGCTGAGAGATGCTGACATAAAACCCTGGCTGGGGTACCTGAATCTTCAACAATTGCAGCTCACACTGCTCATCTTGGTTTCTGCTGCAAAATAAGCTTGCCTTGGCCTCTAGATAGAGAAGTTTTTTTAGGAACATCCTTTTTTTAGGGATTATAGTGAAACCTGCAAAGGGAAACAGTAGTTTCAGCAAAATTGCATAACTGAAACCTGAATGAAATTTCTTACTCATTCAATGTGCTGGACTTTCAAGTATTCAGTGAAAGACTCTTGGGGAGGAATTTCTCAGCACAGACATCAAACTGTTTATCGGAACCACTGCAGAGATGATGCCTCTCTATGGAGGCTGCAGCACAAATTGAGTTCTACATTTTGTCTCTAAAACATTAATCAATTATCCCTTAGCTGTAATAGAGGGAGTTGTGCAGTTGATTTGCTCTGGGCCGTTCACTATTCTTGCATATGAGTGGCATTCAGTGAAAGCATTCCCACGATTTCTGCTTGGAATATATAATTGAAATCAGTTTTTAAGGTTTATTTTGTTGGGTTTTAAATTAGGAATTTCAGCTTCAGGCGTATGATGCAGCAGTACAAGCTTCCTGTCTTAAAGCAGGCTGCTTTAGTCCTACTCAGGGTTCCTCATTACCCAGCAAGGATGCTGTACTGGCCCACAGAGGATCCTGGGAAATTCTGGACCTGCTTTTGGCATAGAAAAGTCTGTGGGAACTCCTTTGTTTCAAAATTTGAAGTTCACTTTTCCTTAAACAACTGGCATTTAGGAGGAAACAAAAGTTCTGTTAAGAATTAGTGGTGGCAATACTTAGAAATGGGACTGGTAAGAATATTTTTTTTAATTGCTCTTTTGGTATAGAAAAGATTTCCATTGATAGCTTTGCCTCTGGTGGGACTCAAATGTCTCATTAATTAGACTAATTATAGCTGTTAGAAAAAACGGGCTTAAAGTAATATGTTCTTGTAGATTATTCCTTCAGATCTGAAGGTGTAGGTTTAAAAACAAGTTTATTTAAAAAAAGATGACTTTTCTTTGCATAAAACCTCTTTGTGAATTTTCAGCAGAAAAACCATGGAATGACTTCCTTTTCTGAGCCACTGAAGCTGTTCTTTCTCTCCCCAGGTGAAGAGTTTGCCTTCCTGAAGGACCTTTCTGACATGGCAACTGCTGAAGAAAGTCACTACCTGCTGGACATCGCCAACTCCCTCTATGTGCAGAATGGGTTTCATGTCAGTGACAAATTCCTGCAGTTGGTGAAAAAATACTTTAAAGCTGAAGTAGAGAATGTAGATTTCAGCCAAAGTGCAGCTGTTGCTACTCAGATCAATAAATGGGTGGAGAATCACACAAATAGTAAGTCCATGTGATCCTTTTGTACACTTCCTGCAGGAAGTGTTTCTGCTTCCAAACTTATCCAGTGCTGTTGGATTGGTGCTTTGGCTTTTATCTGTTCTGTCTGAGACTGAAGTTTCTCCTCCCAGGAAAAGAATTCTAGTATTTCTATTTTTTTCCCTGTGTAGGAACCATCTGTCATAAGCAATATTAGTCATGGTTAATCATGTGGCATCTATTTGAATATTTTTTTCTCTGGTCTTACCATCTGTAACATTTATTGAATGAGACTGTTTTAATGGTAGGCATTTTAATAGTATTTTAAATTATTTAAAACAATGGTAAGTATTATTGCTAATGGCAGAAAAGTTGTCTGCAGAGGGGTTATTGGCTCATGCTTTGGATGTGTGGAGTATCACTGCTCCTCTGAGGAACTCATACTTAAAAGGTTGTGAGAAATAGAATAGTAGGGAATAAAAAGATAATTTTGAAACACAAAATCAGGCTGTGTAATGTAATACTTTGCAATGTGAGGAAACGAGGTAGCATGTTGAGAGGGTAGTTGATTTTAGGAACGCTGTCAACAGTTCCACAACATAAATTTGCAGCAGGGGAGTTAAGCACAAAATTGCTGTTGTAAATATGCACATTGAGAGCTGCAGGATGCTGGCTTGGCTTGGCAGCTCCCCGAGAGGTGGCATTTCCTGGATAATGCAGAGTCCCAGTATCTGGGAGTCTCCTGTTGGAGGGATCAAAGCATGACCTCACTCTGGTTCATCTGGCCCACTCTGAAGGTTGATATTTGGAGAGTAATTCATTGGGGTCTGGCTCTGACACTGTTGTACCACTGGGAATTTGAAGGGATTGGAATCACCTGGAAGGAATGAACACATCCCCATGTAGTTTGAGCACTTAAGAATCCATAATGCTTTATGGAAATGTATGGCTCCAAAGTGGAAAAGCACCTCCAGTAATGCTTTTATTCCATTTTGAAAACGGTCTGGTTTTTTCCAAGGGAACGCAGCAGCCATTATGTTCCTAACAAACTGCCCTTTCTCTCAGGCTGCAGAAATAGATGGATGTAAGTGAGGCAGCAGATTGCAGAGCGCTTCCAGAGACATGGTGTCTGCCTGAGGGAAAAGGAAAAGCTGGGGGGCTCTCAGTGTCAGGCTGGGATAGTTCCAGTCCCTCAGCTGGTCCCTGCCCACTCCCTCTCATTCTCTGGTGCCAGCTCTGATGGAGGAGAAGGCTGATTTTCCCCTTAGGAAAGGGGCACAGGACAGGCAGGTTTCCAGTTCCAGCACATTCTGCGTGATGGGAGGCTCAGAGCAGAAAACAGAACCATCAAAGGTTTCTGTGGGCAGAAAAATTCTTAACATTTCATTAGTGAATTAACAAGATGTGGCTTGGAAAAAACAAAGAAATATGAGTACTCAATGGACATCTGGAAATGTTTTCCTTCTTAATGTTTCCCTTTTGTTTGTTTTTCAACTCCAAGTGAGTATTGGTCAACACCTCCCTCCTTAGAACATTCGAGATAAAATGAAGAACAAATAGCAACCCGGAAGAAATCCAGCCCTGTGATACACAAATTTCACACCAGTTAGTCAGGATCACATGCTCCAGAAAGCAGAATTAATTTGTTTTTTAAACCATGGATTAAGGAGTAATAATCAGACTGAGGAATGTGTTTATTTTAACACTTTGCATTGCAATGTCAGCTACAAATAGAAGTGAGCAAGAAAGCTCTCTGAAGGAGGCTGTAATTCTCAAAGAACAGGGACAGATCTGGTCAGTGCACCCAGTTTACCAAACTGGAAAGGATTTTGGTGAAATGCAAGGGATTTGAGATGAGCTACAGCAGGTACCAGACTGTATTCTGATGTAAATGACTTATTTAGGAGTAGGAGCAAAGCAGCTGCTGTGCTCAGCTGCTGTACCTCCCCTGAATAGAGCAGATGCTTGATGGTTTTCCTGTTTGGCTTTTCAAGAGCTAATGTCACTGGAACAAATGCTGGGAATTGATGTGGTTTTTTTGACAGTTAGTCCTGGCTTTGAATTCAACAGAACATCGTTGTTGTTCAGCTCCTTCTGAAATGGCCCAGGTGAAGCTGCAATGGGTGCACTTCGACCCTTTAAATCGAGCACCCATTTAGTGCTCATTTGGATTGGAGCCAAAGTTTGTAGAAGTTCTGACCTTAAGATGAAAGCACTGAACTGTTTCATAGTAGCAGTGTAAATATTCACACATATTCCATGTGTGACCCTTTTTCCACATGGCTTCCTTGTAGGGTATATTTAGTAGTGATGAAGAAACAGTTGACTAACATGTACTTGATGGAAGGGTTTACACACCTACACTGTGATTTAGGTTTACAAAACACTGGCACTTTAATTGGAGATTTAATGAAACATCTGAATTGGAAATTACATGTTAGCACTGCTTTTTATTTTCTTGCATTTTTCAAGCCGAAGTGTGGATTTAATGCTCACTTTGACATGCAGTCTCACAGTTGGGTTTCTTTTTAGGTATGATCAAAGATTTTGTGTCTTCAAGAGACTTTGGTGCTCTAACTCATTTGGCTCTCATCAATGCAATCTACTTTAAAGGCAACTGGAAGTCACAGTTCAGGCCTGAAAACACCAGAACCTTTTCTTTCACTAAAGATGACGAAAGTGAAGTGCAAATTCCAATGATGTACCAGCAGGGAGAGTTCTACTATGGTGAGTTAGACCTGTAGCAGGTTAAAGCTGCTAAGTCTTCACTTAATGGGTTTGTTGCAGTGATACTCATTTGTACTGTTGTCTGTTCTTCCACCTAGAATTTTTCATGTGATGTTTGCCCAATGAAGAGACTCAGATTTGCTGTCTTTTCCTAATGTATGTACTGTAGCTAGGTAGCAACATTTATAATCACCTGCTTGGTGCCACAGCATGGATTTCAGAATGTTTATCCATTGTGTTTACCCTCTTGACAATTCTTGAGCTAGTCCTGTTTATCACAAAATTTCTTTTCTTGTGTTGTGCTAAACATTCAAATGAATAAAGTTTATTGATTACTGTTGGACTGGACTTTGAACAGCAGAACTAATGATCATTTTTAGTTCAAGGTTGAGCTCCAAGTGGGTTCTAAAGTGCCTGGCACTGGCAGCACTTTGCTGAGTCTCATCACAGAAAAATTCTCTCTCCTGAATGAAAAACCGTTGTCTACTTTCCTGAAAGCCTCAGCAGCTTTAAATTTTAGGCTCTTCTTTAAGTGACAGTTATGTCATAGGACTGTGATTATCTACTAACTGTGTGATGGCTTGAGCTTGTATTCTTTAAGAAATCAAATGTAAGCCTCAAATTCTGTGATGCAGAAACCAATATAAATTTTGTATAGAATAAAGAGGACCATGTTTAGTTCCAGCATCTAGTAAATACTGCCTAGGATTAGGCCTATTTTCAGTGAAGACAAAAGAAAACGCTTGTAATAGGTTTTTTGTTGTTTTTCTCCTCTAGGAGAGTTCAGTGATGGCTCCAATGAAGCAGGAGGAATCTACCAGGTCCTGGAAATACCCTATGAGGGGGATGAGATCAGCATGATGATCGTCCTTTCCAGGCAGGAAGTTCCACTGGCCACGCTGGAACCACTGGTCAAGGCCTCCTTGATTAACGAATGGGCTAATTCTGTGAAGAAGCAAAAAGTGGAAGTGTATTTGCCAAGGTGAGAACGTGTCTCCGTGTCACTGGAAGGGGAAATTGCATCCAAACTGATGGAGGAGCAGAGCAGGGCAGACTTGAACATCTTGCTGGAGCCTGGAGTTACGCAGCACCCACAGGAGGGTGGCTTTGACAGGAAAGCCTGGGGGGATGCAGTGAGGAGTGATGGTTATTTGAGCAACACATGAGCACTGCATTTACATCCCTTTCATAGCAGAGCTCTCCAGAAAGGAAAGTTTTCTCATCAGGAGCACATCCACTCGGAATGATGCTTGGAGTATTGCAGAACTCATTATGGCTGGGTTCCATTTAGACAGGAGCCACAGAAATATTGGAAGTCTGAACTACCAAATGTTTCATTTAGGTGCTAATTAGGTTTCTATGTGCTGCTATTTTAAGAGGTTCTAGTGCTGTGTGTCTGTGTAGATACAAATGGTTGAGTGTTGAGAGGTAATTCCAGTCCATTTTGGGTTGTGTTTTTTTTTTCCCCAGCTTTTTCTCCTTAGAGCAGCAATAGATTAACAAGATGTCACTATCAGAAGGGCTGCAACTTCTGTCAGTCCATTTGCAGACGCAGGTTGTGTGCTCAGGACAGATTTGCCCACATAGACCACTTAGGATCATTCCTGGAATCCTGCTTTATCCACCTTCAGATATCTTTCATGCCTGTGCTCTGCCCGGCTTGGTAGGAGAGTTGTTTACTACTAAATGTCACTACTAATGTACAGCTGGATCCTGCTGTCCTTCAAGTGATTCATAATGATTTCATGGAAGTGTAACAATAGGGCCCATCTTTGAAAGGAATCTCTTGTACTCATTCTGTTTTTGTGGCACTGTGCAGCAGTGGTACGTGGTACGTGGCAGCAGAACAAATAGACTCGAGTGAATCCTTTAATCATCAAAACCAGTTCTTGGTTTTCAGGTGACTTGGAGATGGGAGCTTGTTGCATTTTGCAGGTTAAGACTCCCTGCAGTCCATCAGCTTCCTTTCCAGAGCAGAGGCCAGGAGCTGACTGCAGCTGAGCACAATAAACAAGGCTAGCCAGGATAAATTAGGTTGAGATGGACTGGCGCTGTCAGCGTGCCCTGATTCCAAATTGAGATGGAATCCACTTCTCTCTAAAGCTTTAAAGGCAGAGTGGGGACGGACCAGCAGCATTTTGGGGCTGTTTTTCACTCCCCATAGATAGAGTTTCTCTCTTATTTTAAGTCACAGTTCCTTTGGAGAAACAGGAAGAGCAGCAAAGAGCTGCATTGCAGGTTTTGTAGAAACTGAACCAACTGTTCCTGGGATTTGTTTTCTTCTTTGTTTTCTCTTGGAGCTCCAGGTCCCAAGGGCCTCAGTAAGTCCACTAAGACACATGGGAGGGAGTTTTCTCTCTTAGGCTACTTTTCCTGCAGGCTTTGGAAACCTTACCTAGATGTTAATGAGAAGTGAAATCTGAGGATTCTTCCATCCTTAAGCCTTCCTTTTATACCTGAGACAGCATCTTGTGCATCAGGTGCTGAAGTTGGGCCTCTTCTCTCCAAGAATTTCTGGAGTGGGAGATCCACAACAGAAGTCTCTCTCCACTAATTGTGGATCTGTGAAAAGCAGCTTCCTTAATTGAGAATCCTGGGTATTTAAATACATGAATGGCATTGAAAACATTAATTATATTTATGGCTCGGATTAAGTTTACATAGGTGATTTGGGGTTTTGTTTGCAGAGACTCCAGGGTTCTTTGCAGCCAGGTTCTCAGATGGGAATTTGAGGCCTGGGGTTTGTGTGGTCATAAAATGTCCTTATTTATTCTGCCCTCAGGCTGCTTGGTTCTTGTCCAAGAACTTCAAAGAACAGGATAAACACCTCCAAATTCAGACTATACAGAGGCAAACCAGGTAGAAGCAGGTGCCAATCACCTTCAGTATTTTCAGATCATAAAAGATAGCTAGCCTGAGCTTGGAATACTGCAGCCTCCTTACAAAAAATCCAGAGATTAATTGCACGCTCCCAAGGTGCTGGATTTCCGTTAGGGATTCAGAGGTGATCTACAGGATTTTGTCAATGCTCTAAATAAACACTTCATAAATATTTGATGCTGTGACTCAGAAAAGCATGTTATGAAATGTGGCCTCCAGGCTCTGTCCACTGAGAAATTGAAAGCAGCAGTGGAATAAAATTAAATTTTTATATCTTGAAAGATGCTATCCAATTATAAAGTGAACATTTTTTAAACTTATACATTTGTAATAGGACTGAATGACTTGCCAAAGCAGAGTTAATCACAACTTTGCAATTTCTGTCTGCATTATCTGTGTGCAAATGAAATTGTGTATTATTCCTCTTAATGGCAAAGGAGAGATTTGTACAGAATTGTTAAATTATACTTCCTCATTTTCATTTCCAAATCATTGTTTCCAGCTTAACCCAGACTAAAATGATCAACATTTTAATCCACTTTTTACATAGGAGTGAAACAGACCATGAATCTAATTTACAAAGCTGTCTCTCCAACATAAATTACTTGAAGAGCATGGGAGGAACTGGTACCTAACCGTGGTGCTACAGTCTCCTCTTAAGGATTGTTCCAGTGTGCCCAAATCTCTATAACAACCTTCTTGCTTTTTTTGTGCATTCAAAATAATCTTCAAAAGCTTCAGATGGTGTCGAAATGATAAGTGGTTTTAGCTGAAGGTTGTTTTCTCTGGAAGAAAGAACAACAAACACTCAAAACACTTAAAAACTCCCTACAAAACCCAACAAAAATGCAAGCCCAAATGAAAAAAAAAAACCCTTGAGCATTCTGATTTTATTGCCTCAAGTCCCCATTTCATGAGGAGTGGGCCAGTGCTGATTGTCCTTGAGGTACAACCACAGAAGAGGCACAAAACTGTCCCACTGGAACACATTCCCACCCAACTCCTGCAGATTTAGCCCTGGAAGGAAGGATCCTGCCAGAGAAAGACCCACAACCTGCTTTGCTTCCCCTGCTCAGAGCAGCTGAATGGGGGCTTTGGGATGGTTTTGCTGTTAGTGGGCTTTTTTTTTTTTTTTTTTTTTGCTGTCTTGCTTGTTTGTTTTCAGGATGTTAAATCCTGGAGGCTGGTTCTAGCACCTCGGGACACCCTGGCTGAAATTCCAACCGGAATGCTGGAATTGATAGCAGCTGGCAGCTTGGCACTGGAGGCTGGGTGGAAGTAGTGCTTCAGTTCCCCAGGGCCTGTCCTCCAAGCAGGAATATTGATGTTAGACAGTGCAGCCGTTCCTCTGTTTGCCTTTCCTTCTGCAGAATTTCATCTATTAGAACCAATGTGAAAACCTGGAATTTTCTCGCTTTGGCTCACTCAGAGCCCTCAGGAATTTTTGAAATGATGGCATTTGGGATGAATCACTCCAGGCTCCAGTTCCCTTCTCCTGTATGACTAGACCCTGTACCCTCATCCTCCTAGGCTCTGTGGATCCCGAGCATCTAAAAATCACAGAAAATTCAGTGTTTCAGGGGTTGCGTGACACCTTAGAAGATCAACACGTCTTTTTTCCTATCTTAAAAGGCTCTAAAATAGAAGAAAGATGGCCTGATGTGGAATGTCAATGCATAACTACAGAATGTCAGTGACATAAAGGCATCATTTTGTTCTAATGCTTGTGCAAGTTTTAAATTTCATTAAAATGTCCTTATTCTCTGCTAAAATCTCCAGAGAATTGTTTGCTGGTTTCTCAATCTGATCTTCTCTTCAGTGTCTGTTTCTCAGGCTTCCCTTTGTGGTTTCTAAAGCTCTCAGTTGCTACTATTCCATGATTTTTGATACTGAAGTATTTAAATTGGTTTTTCAGAGTATTTTAGCATCAGAAGCACCTAAAAGATTGTGGGGGGGGGGGAAATAAAATATGACCATCTGGTTCATGATATGCAACAAGCAGTGCAAATAACCAAGTGTCAGGGGTAGTATCGTGTTGCTCAACATTCCCAAAGTCTGGAGGTGCAGCAGATGTGTGGGAAATGAGATGGGATGTCAGTTCTGTGTTCTAGGTTGTCAGCTTTGATTTTGAATACCATCTTCACTGTCCGTAAGGAGTGCAAGGAAGCCCAGAGCTGACTGGGAGATCACTCCTGCTGAATGTTTATGTCGGACTGCAGAGCCTGAAATTAAATTTCCAAGTGTGAAGCAGCCCTGTTACTTTTGAGAAAAGGCTGGTTCTGATGTCAGCTGAAATATTGGAAATCTCATTAATAATTGATCTGCAACTCTCACTGCTTTTCAGAGCATGGGAGAAAGGAGGGAGATGCTGTTTGGAGTGGGGTTTTACCACAGGACAAAACTCCATGAGGGGAGAAGGGAAGTAATTAGTTTTATTTTTGTAAAGGGATCGTTTGATATTTATACAGCTGATGTGGTATTTTTGGTCTGCTTTATTTGTCATAAAAAGCAGGAGCTCACTTCTCTAGATTTTGGACAGCCCTGCACTCATCCACCTGCTCAGTATTTGCCTTTCCAGAGGTTCCAGTCAGGGTCAGAGCCTCAGTCCCCAGTGATTCTCCTGTCCTTCCCATTAGCATTTTTTGGCAATCTAACCAACCAGTTTGCCTTCCCTTTTCTCAGATCCACGTTCAGCTGAGGCTTTCCAGGTTTATTTTTTTCCCTAAACCTCTCCCAACCCTCCCCCTTGATCAGTATGCAAGAGCATCCTGCGCCACAGTTGCTTTCTGGGTCACGATCCCTCACTGAGCAGATGTGTGTTTGCTGTCTAATGGTCCAGAGACTTAAACCCACCTGATTTCCATTTGTGTCTTACTCTGCAGTTGGAAAAAGATGCTTTTTTGCAGTTATTTTTCTTATTTTTTTACCTCAAAAGTTTGCTTTTCATGCAGACTTCACTTGCTGCTTTCCTATCCTGATATTCCTTACTAATTTGACACTTGCTAGCTCCTACCTAAATTGTGTTGAAAGCTTGATGAGTTTAATATTGGGGTGAAATAAAAGCTTAAAAAGGAAATAGACAGCACTGACATTTTTATAAAATGCATTTTAACATTCATTTGCCTTCTCTGTAAAGCTGGAAGTGGTTTTCAAATTGTTTTAATGTAAGTATAATATAGAAGGAAATATTTCTGAGTTTGTTCTCTCTGAACTTACTCAATGTGCACAGACAGGACCTCTGTACTGTACAGTACTAACTCTACCATTGGGAATCAAGTCTCAGTTCATCTTTTTTAGGGTTTTTACCAAAGTCTCTAAAATAGATCTGGACATATTTTACAAGTGTGTTGAGAGAGTAAAACCGGTTTTAGTTTTGGAGCCTAAAAGTCAGGGAAATTTGATTGAATGAGCAACTTTTAGATTTGTTACCACAGTAACTGATGCAGAATATGCCAGAACACCATCAGAAGCTCCTTCCACTACTTAAATCTTTGCTCATCTCTTCTGATTCTTTTGGGAGCTTCCAAGGCAATAAAATCACAAGAATCAGTTCCTGTGTTTTTATTCCATGCGGGTCCTGGAATTGGTCTGGACAGGGTACGTGAGCACTGGCGATGCCACCAGTGATTTATCAATCCTGAGCTATCTCCAGATCCTATTTTAAGTCCAAAAATTCTTCTATGGATAACGATAATTCTGGATAATATCCATTCCAGCGTAGAATTTTGGCTTCTAGTGGCATTTATAAGTTCATTATGAAAGTAGATTACATACTGGATGTTTTTCAGGTTTGTGGTAGGAAGGAGGGTCCACTTGACTCTTACCCAGTTCTGTTTTGATGTCCAGATGATTCTTTTTCGAGCTGCCAAGGCTGGTGCATGCCAAGGTGTTGGACATCTCAGCTCTCCATCAGAGCTCTGGGCCAGGCTTTCACCTGAAATGAACACGAAGTTCTTCTTCCATGGAGTTGGGGAAGCTTAATCCTAAAAAAGGAGGTTGTACGGAAGCACGTCTTATTTTGTTTGGTTCTAGCACTGACTTGCCCCATCACCAAGGGCTGAGCTGTGACTGTGTCTGACTCAGTGGCTGGAGAAACCAGAACAGCATCCTCCAGACCATATTTTGTGTTGGACAGTTAGAGCCCAGTCACTGCCAGCATATTGTAAATCGCTAATAACTCATTTGTTTTCTCTCCAGAGCACCCATAACTCACCCCAACAAGCATTTCTAGTCAGTCTTGTTGCTTGTCTGGTATTTTCTGGTTGGGACTGCCATTTCTGTTATTTTTCTGCCATATTTTTGTGTTTCTCTAGCTGCCCAGTCTCTTTCTGGCCACACATAAAGGTCTTTTTTTTTTGTCTTACCGACCCCAGGCATAGTTTTTATAATGTTTGAAAATCAGTCTGTGAACGGAACAAGCTTTTGCCCAAGAATTTGCCCTCGGGGCAGATCTCACTTTGTGCTTCCAACACACTGACCCAGCCGAGAACAAGGCTGTTGCCGGGTTATACTCAGCGCATTTGCACTAACAACTATTTATTTTCTCTGCTCTTTACTCACAATCAAAACCCAATTACAATTGTGCCACCACACTAATTAGAGCTGAATTAGAAATACTTCATATTCATAGCTGCTGGTCTTTGCAAGTAAAAATGGAGCATCTTTCTTACTCCTCTGCCAGCAGCTCTCTGGGAAGTTCTGCTGTCCTTTGCCTCATTTGGTATTCTGTTCTGGTATCTGTACAATTAAATTCAGGTTTTAGAGAAAACCTCTTGTGTAAAAAGTAAGCATTTCCATTAGCTGCTGCATAATTTTGCGCTGCAGTTTTATGGGCAGGGGCTGCACATACCATTAGCATATTTTTGATTGCTTCTGTATTAGAAAAAATCCAGCTGTGAGTAAACTCATTTGTTTATAAGCATTTTTGGGAAGGTGTCACTAGCACTGGATCTCCTGCTTTGCGTTATTTATCCCGGTGCTTTTCCCTAGAAAATTTAATCTTCTAATTACAGTAAGTAGTGCTTACATCTGGCTTTTTGTAATTTTCTCTTCCATTCTCCAGGTTCACAGTAGAACAGGAAATTGATCTGAAGGATGTCTGGAGAGGCCTGGGAATTACGGAGCTGTTCAGCAGCAGTGCTGACCTCACTGCCATGTCTGGTAAGAACTTCTTGTCTTGTCTCTACAGATAGATGAGGAAATGCATTTTTCACCTGGGAAAGTTCACTCTGGGTATTTCAGAACGGGGTCTCATTAGAAAAGTAGACAAAGAGGGATGCCCTGCAAGAGGCAGATCCACACTGCAGTGATGCATGGCTGCAGTGCCGTGGTGGCAGATGAGATTCACACACCAAGGGGGTCATCCTGCGTCTCCAGAGGCTGTTTGTTCCCAGCATTAGGAGCATTAGGCTGCTGCACAATTAGTTCCTCTGCCCAGATTACCTGGAAGCAGCACAGGAAGGAAGAGTTTGGAGATAAAAGCAATTTAGTCACAAATGCCACCTGCCTGCTGCAATATGTTGTCAACACTTAATTTTCCAAAGTTGAGATATCCAATCCCTTTAAAAATCCATGTGAAAATGAGGTGTTTATGCTTTCAATACCTCCCAAAGGCATTCATAGAATCCCAGAATGGTTTGGGTTAGAAGAGACCTTAAAGATCATCTATTCCACCCCTGCCATGAGCAGGGACACCTTCCACTGTCCCAGGCTACTCCAAGTTCTGTCCAGCCTGGCCTTGGACACCTCCAGGGATCCAGGGGCAGCCACGGCTTCTCTCCTGTAAAGTGGCACACTGCCACCTGTATGATTTTTGGGGTTTTTAGCTCCATGTGTTACTGCCCAGCCGTGCAGGTAGATCCTTAGCTGATGGGAAATCCCTGTTCTTCACTGTCTGTCCCCAGGACAATCCCGCCTGTGTGCCTCAGTCAGAATGCTGGGAAGAAAGGCAAACCTTCCTCCCAAATTCACAGAGGAATGTTCATGATGTTCTTACCCTTTCATTTTTGCTGAGTTTGAAATGTTCTTTATAGTGTATCTGTAGCCTATTCCACTGGGTTGCCACTTTCAGTTTTCCAGTGGAATTGGGGGAAAGCTGGCTTTAGCTAATATGAAAAGAGTTGAAATAAATGAAAAACCCTTTTTCAAAGAAATAGCACTTTTCTGAAGAAAAACACCTTCAATTCCTCTGCCACCTCAAAGAAGATTCGGCTTCCCACTAAATTCTGGTCTATTTATAGGAAATTATTTACTTGAGCAAAAGCAGTAAGGAGAATGGAATATGCACGGGGAACCACAAAGGCAGCAGCACCTGGCTCTTATTAGTTCCATGTAAAATTAATTTATATTTCAGGGACATCTACGTATCAAGAGGTTGGCAGAAAGAATCACGTGCCTTTGTCTTAATCCATGTGACTAACGATTTGTTTGAAGTTTTATGTTTCTGACAATTGTACTGGATAAAATCAAAATACCACATCCTGCGTGTCTGAATTAACTCTTCCACCATTTAAGGATTAACTTGTTCTTTAAGCATAGAGCAGTGTATAGAGAAAATCCGTGGGTTTTACTGTAATTTTTGCCTGCTTTTCACTGAAAAGAGGATCTTCAACCTGGGCGTGAAAGGGTCACTTGTAAATTAA
The DNA here is from genome assembly GCA_013397935.1 of Dasyornis broadbenti. Lineage (NCBI taxonomy): Eukaryota > Metazoa > Chordata > Aves > Passeriformes > Dasyornithidae > Dasyornis > Dasyornis broadbenti. The sequence continues at coordinate 376,300 of VZRN01006000.1, read as the reverse complement.
GAATTAAAAAATGGTTTTGAAGTAATGCCTTTAATGAAAACCCCACTGCTGACGCTGTGGAAATGAAGTTTTAAGTAATTAAAATACAAAATATGTATCCTGTTTCTGATTTTCATAATGTGAAATATGGCTGGAGGAAATGAAAATAAAAGTCATGAAGACAAATTGTTCAAAGGTGGCTTTTAGAGACACCTGAGTGGGACATCAGGTAGCAGGGAAGTGGAAGTTGGAAGTTTACATCATCTCAGGGTCAGCCCTCTGGAAAATCTGGCACTTCATGAAGCTTTAGATGCAGATATTTCAACAAAATCTTTCACTGGACACTTAATTTAGGAAGGCATAAATCAACTTAAATCCAAAGAGATTTTTGAGAAATTCAGGTGTATTTAAAAATCCTCTCCTCCTCTTCTGCTGTTGCTTTGGCATTGCTGTCAGGGAAAGTCACTTGCAATTTCAGCACCAGCCCTAATCCTGTAATCAGATCCAGGCAGATTGGTGAGCTCAGCAAAATTCTGCGTGCCTTAAGTGGATATAAACCAAATTGCAGGATTATTTTTCAATATTCAGAATTTTTTGCGTTTTCCCTTCAATCTGAAAAATGGAACCAGAAGAATCAGCTTTACCTTCGGAGATGTCTGGATTCTAAGCAACCAAAGAGAAAGTATTAATCCAGGTACACTTTTGAAATGTTACTCCCTTCCAGAAATGAAGTTCTGTGACAATTACCACAGGTGAGTAGGAGGACATTCCTGCTTGGCTGTCAGGTCTCCTGGATTCTGACTCTCACTTTCAGAAAAGACTTTGACAGTATTTACTTGCATCTGGTGTCCAAAATAATCTTGAAACAACCTCTGGTATTTGGGATTTTATCATTCACACGGCGCATAAATTTGCTGGTTGAGTGTTTTGACACCACTCAAGACTTAGCATTGAACTAATTTCAATACTAAAACTCCCCTTCTCCCTCAAATGATTATAATATTTCTGGCTGGTTTATAGAGTCTTAAAAGCAGCTGCTTTTAATGCAAGGTGACCTGCGTGACAGTGAGCGATGAAGTGATGCCAGTGACTTACCTTCACAATATTGAGTAGTTAGAAGAGCATCAGTCCAGTAAATAGCTCTTGGAAGTCTTGACTGACGTCCATATAATTATTCTGCGACAACCTTAGCAAGAAGAGCCAATAAACCCACATGATACATTTTTTTGAAAAATGAGACGTGCAGAGCAGCCAGTTGGCAGCTGAGTGGGAGTTGCAGACATATGGAGAGTAGTGACAAATGAAGTGCGATGCCAGTGGAGTCGTGTTCATTAGGGGGCAGCTTCAGCTGCCTCCCACTCACCCATGGGTCAGCCTGGGGTCCTGCACAAAGCTGAAACTCTGGCCCCAAATCCCCAGGGGACTTCCCTGAGACGTTAACAATCGAGTCAGGTTGGTTCTTATGGAAATCCGCATTCCGAGAAGCTCCTGGAGAGAAATGATGCGATGGGAGATGCTCGGGTGAGCCCCACCTTGTCCCCTCTGAAAGCCATAAGGGAGGATGGATAATCCCAAGGAGATGAGTGTGATTTGGGAGCACTGCAGCCAGGGATGTGACAATCACAAACCAGATCAAAGAAAAGGCTGCCTGAACTCTCAGTGACAACATTATGCTTTCATATGAAAATAGATCCGTTCACTGCAGGGAGAGATGAATGAGAAGGATGTGATAGTGGCAATATAAAGAGAAGAATCTAGAGAAGGTAATTTGGGATGGGGAATTGCTCTTTTCATCATCCAGGGACAAAGATATCCAGTGAAGTGAAAGGCAACAAATGGAAAACAAGTAGAAAGCGTTTCTCTCATGAAAAACTTAACCACAGGGATTTTTGCTGGGTGTTCCTTGAGACTGGCAGGACTGAAAAAATGAAATTGCGCCAGAGCAATCAGAACTGTCTATACTACACGGAATAAAGGCATTCTGTCTATAGAAACTTGGGTTAGGGTCTAAGGCACATGCTTGGTGAGAGGGTGTTCTTCTCTTGTCAGTTGTGCTGTAGTTTTCATCTGTAGGGCTTTTTGTATCTTCTTCTGAAGCAACAATTCCATAGCTGGTGTGGTGGGCAGGTCTCATCTGCCGTGGCACTTGTGTTCCTGTCAACTTAAAATGTTTTTAGCATTAACAAACTAATGAATTTAGTAATAGAGTAGGTGCTGCTAATATGAAATCCCATCTTTTAAAGGAGCAGGGTGGAAACTCGATCCCAGCTTTCAGGGTAGCATTACTGAATGCTTGGGACTGAAGTCTGGAACTGGTACAGCCTTGTCTCTGTTGTATTGCACACAGTCCCAGAGGGGATGATTTGGGGCTTTTGTTGGTGTGATTGAAGTGAAGCAGCAGAACTGGGAGGTTTAATTCAGTGCTGAGTGTACAGAGCAGCAAATGAGATCTGCTGGGGAAAGGCTTTTCCAACTGCTGCTCCTCGTGCCTTTGGCTTTCCTTGCTATTACAGCTACTGAGCATTCCAGTAGAGCTGATCCTTCAGCATCTGACAAAAAGCAATGAAACATTCACTGACTTCAGCAAGAGCAGGCTTGGACTGAAATTAAAATACTGACAAAGAAGGATGGAAAACAAACAAGACTGGAAAAAACCTAGATCTGAGGTGGTTCTTGCAATAAATACTTAGCTTCAGCTTCCTGTAAATATAATAGAAGAAGAAAGAAAAGACCTCATTTTCCTGGAGGAAGTCTGTGTTGTACCTAGTGCAGAAATTAATTTTTTTCATGTCTACGTATTTGCCTTTAATGTCATAATCTTTTTTCCCACTAACTGTATTTAAAATCTCGTGTCCAAAGGCTGCTTTTACCCTCTCTGCTCTACTGGTGCTCTGGGCAGTCCTGAGCTTTTTTAATATCCGTGGTGTAGGAGAGCACTACAAATCTAAGTGAGGTAAATGGTGCTATTAAAAGGCATTGGCAGAAGGTGTTTTAATGCAACAAAGCTCTTCTCCTTCCCTACCTGGTGTGGAAGGTGGGATAATAGTGTTGGGGTTTTGGCAGTGTTTGGGGTATTTTTTTAAATGCTTCAGTCTTATTATTGAGCCACTTGAACTATGTTCCCTTTTCCCTTACAGATAACAAGGAACTTTACCTTGCAAAGGCATTTCACAAGGCATTTCTAGAAGTTAATGAGGAGGGATCAGAAGCTGCTGCTGCCTCAGGTACCTGACTGAAAAGCAGAATTAAATCAAATGTCTGGTTATTCTGTGCTAATTAATTTTTTACAACTGATTTGCTGTACAGCCAGGAAAGCTGAATGGAAGGTAGAATGGAGACACAGCATAGCAAGTGTAGTGCTGTCAGAAGAGAATTCTGGAAATTAAAAGTGTTGGCATTTTTTTAAATGAGTGTTTCACAAAATATTTTGAGCATCCCTTGAAAAACCTGTTGTTCTTCATTTTCTTTCTGTCAGAAGAGTACAGACTGCAATTTATGTTTCCTTTATGGAACTTCAGCATTCATCATTGTTCACGTGCTAATTGAGGTGGTCAGAGGCATTTGATGCAGGAGAGTTAGAAGGAGACGAGGGTTGTTGCGGCTGTATTTTAATAAGCCCGTATTTGGAGGCACGAGATGGGAAGCGCTGAATGCACAACCAGAGCTGTCCCCTGTTACTGCTGGGGGCAGGTGCTTGGTTTACATGATTATCATATGAAAATAAGTGATATTAATTGCCCATATGTATCATTAGGTGATTCCTAATTGCCTCTACTTGCACCAGTCTTCGAGGAAAGGAATTACTTGCTGGGTCTGGGTTGGATTATGCCCAAGCCTCTCTGTGGACAGAAATTACTGGCATGCTCCAGTCTTTATGAACAGTGGAGTGAAAATGTAAAAGTAAATGCAACACTGGGAATTAATAATAACGTTCTGGAGAAATCCATGCCACCTCCAAATAAAAATAACAAAGAGCCAAATTCTGCCTGAATTCACAGTTAATTTTACCTTCAGCCTCTGCATTATTTAAAAACTCCAGCCAAAAGCTGCAGGATCAGCCCATTTAATTTTTACATATTCCATAGCTATTAAGGGTTCCCTTTCACTCCCCACTGCAGGCTGGGAGCTGTGTAAAACAGGTCAGCAGTGCTGGTTAATGCAGTGCACTTTGTGAGTGAGCAGGAGTCATAACTCCTCTGAAGTTTCTGGATCTTAAAATTTATATGCTGCTCCCTCAGCCTGGGAAATTGCAGCACTCTGCATTGTTAATCATTCTTAAAGCCAGAATAGGCAGTTACTCTGCAGGTCTCTTGCATTTCCAGTTAATATTTTCCTGCAATTTTTTGGTGGTAGTTAGCGTTGGGTTTGGCACTTCAGTGGCTGCAGAGATGCCTCTGCTGAAGAGCAGGAGAATGGGCAGAGCTGTTGAACAAGTTGCCTGTGTTCTGTTTCCTACAGGAATGATTGCCATCAGCAGAATGGCAGTGCTCTATCCCCAGGTTATAGTGGACCATCCCTTTTTCTTTTTGGTCAGAAACAGAAGAACAGGTGAGAATACCGCAGACTCTTCTGAGTTTTTCATAGCACATCCTCAAGTATTCAAAGGAAAATTGCATGTTTTGACCAGTGAACTGGGCTTGTATGGCAGATTTTCCTTAGTTTGGCTTAAAATACCTAATATGGAAAAACTCACCTTTTCCATGTCTCCAAAATCTGACATAACCCTGAAAAACACTCACAGAAGAAGAAAAATTCAACGCTTCTGTTCTGAGAGCAGTGTGTTACTGGCCTGAATATCCATAAGCATTGCATTCCCTGAGAGCTTGGCTGTGGTGACACCAGTGAAAGATGCTCCCACTACCAAATTATTTGTGTAGTGGAGGGACATTGCAGCTGTGAGGGATTCTGTTGTGCTCTCTGAGTGCTCTGTGGCAGGTGAGGGATGAGAGCAGCGCTCACCAGCAGAAGGGGCAAGGATTCAATAATTCCTTGGTCTCATATTTGTTAATTTGCTGTCGTGACGTGCATGTGACTGGGTGCTGAAGCCTTGCTGTGCACCCCCAGAGTGTTTTATAGGTCTGTGTTTGTGATCCCACTGCAGGATCAGTGTTCACTAAACCATTCAGGTGGCAGTGATGCTTAGTCTGGTTAGGCAGAGTCACTTGTGGGACTTCATTCAAAGCAAAGCAACCAACAAGGTACTAAGAAGAAAATAAACTCCATCCCAGCTGAAACCAGGATACCAACTCTTGGGAGTTTTTAAAACCGTAATAATTTGAGTATCCTTGCTATTGTAGAGACATGAGGCAAAAAATATATCTGGAGGAGGGTATCTGTCCTTTATTGCTACTCAATATCCAAAAATCTCCACAAAAAGAAAAGTTCAAATCAGGACTTGGTCACTTTGGGGCAGCTCTTAACCTTGCAGAGCTGTTGTTGTTGCATGTAGAAAGTCAAATTGCCGTCAAAGCCTCAAAGCTTGTTACTAATCCAGAAATCTGAGGTTGGAAACCTTTTGAAAAAATCCTGTTGGTTGCCCATCCTCTCCAGGCAAGCCCAAGTGCTCAGGTTTGGTTGCTGTCTTCAAACAGGGCTCTTGAGCCATTTCCTGGTACCAAGTTCTGAGACTTTTGTTCGTATAAAAATCATACAGCGCTGCTCTAGAGGTTATTGTTGGTGTTCATCACCTTGTAACCACATTCTGCTTCTGACATCTTCCCTTCCCTCCCTCCTTCCCCGCTTTTTCCACAGGTACCGTGTTATTCATGGGAAGGGTAATGCACCCTGAGGCGATGAATTCAAGTGGCCATGACTTTGAAAAGCTTTAACTGCCACCAGCTACCAAAAGGAGGAGATAAGCACATAAAGTTTGAAGTTAATATATTTAAGGTTTGCTGTGTTTTCCCCCAAGATACTGTTTCAAAATGCTTTCGGATCTAACTGTGTGCAAGTCAGTTCCCAGAGGAAAGCTTACAGTATTACAGTAATGGTTCTGTTTCTGTCATTGTGATTGCTGTGTCCTTAAAATAAAGTTGTGTACATGTCAACAACTGTTTCTTGTTCTAGTGAGTTGTAAAGCAGAAAACTGCAAATCCATTATTTGTAATTTTTTTACAGTCCAAAGACTGACTTGATCAATGAGACAGGAGCAGAATGTGTGCAGCTCTGAATAATGCAAATGGCAAAGCTTGGTGGTCATTTCTAGAGCTGAAGAAGCACCTGTGGACACTGTGATCTCATCCTGTCCCTGGCAGAGCAGGGAACAGCCTGTGGTGCACTGCTTGATCAGAGGCCATGGAACCAATGGAGCCGAGTGGATTTGATTCTCTGACTGTGGTAGACTTTGTGTGAACTCTCCCACGTGATTCTCAAGTGCTGCTTTTCTGGATGCTCCTGCATGTGACTCTGCCACTGACCTCCCCTAAGTGTTGATGACAATAAAATCTGATCGCATGAATATCTGAGACCTGTCAGTGTAGAAAGCTCTGTGTGTGACCGAAGTAAAAGAGTTCAGTAGTAATGGCATTTGTGTGGACATATTTTTTTTTCTCCCCCACAGCAGTTGTTCTGCTATTCAGAATCTCATTTCTAGAATATTCTTTCTCAAAAACCAAAAAAAACCCTACCCCAACTTAAGTGTCTAAAAATATTCGGTTCATAAATAAATGTCTAAAGGAACAATATCCTCCTTTTCATCTTCTAACTTTTTCTTGAGAATAGACTGACAGAGAGGAGAATGACAAGTAGCACAAATAAATATTAGCAGGGGAATTAGTTGCTGTTTCCATTTGGAAGAGGAGGAGCAGCACCCACTGTCAGCAGAGAGACATATTATTTCCTCGCTCATTGTGCAAAATACAAAAAGAACAGAGGTTATTAAAAAGGTAAGAGAATAGGAGAAAAGGAGGGAGGAGCTCCTTTGAAACAGATCATAAATACAAACCTTTGGATAATAGATGGGTTTCTTCTTATTCAATAGGAGTTTTATCTTTGGAGTTCTATGGGAACAAATGCATTTTGGCTGAGCTGCAGTTACAGGCTCCCCTGGCAGAGAGATTGCTCCCGAAGTTACTCATGCAAGGAGAACTTCCAGAATCTGACACATTGTTCACTCTTCTGCTGCTGGTGCAACTCCTGCAGGTCAGACTGGGACGTGATGGATGTTTCTGTGGAGGCTGGGAGTGCTCCTCTGGACAAAGGCCTTTTGAACACTTGCCCTGCCTCCTTGAATTGTTCCACAAATGGGGTTCCTTAGCGCGTTGCTGGTCCTTATTACCTTTCTGTATTGTACTCTGGACTTGGCAAGGCAGCTTTTGTATTCAAATTTAGATGAAAAGGGTAATTTTAGCCCTATGTAGCTAAAAATGTTATGCTGGGGAGGGAAGAAGGGAGTGCTGCTCAGAAGGAACAGGCTAATTTTACCAAGACAAGAGCTGGTTTTACTGCAGGTGAAATGAGCTTTGAGGTGGGTTACACAAGGGCTGGTTCTTCATATTTAAATATTTCTGTGGACATCCCCTCCTGTCTGTAAAAGTGACCCACATGCTGAGGATCTCCTGTGGGTTAATCTTAGGGGAGCCTGATTTTTAAGCTTTTAAGCATTTTTTCGGGTTAATTTTCGTGGTGTTTGCTCTGACTTGGAAAGACATGAGAAACCCTCAGTCATGCTTATTTTCAGTCTATCAAAAGTTCTTTCCTGACCATTTTTTTTTCTTTTGCATCAGTTCCTTGTAGCATAGATGTTCCTTACTAAGAGAAGGGCTGAAGAAAGATTTGAACTAAAGCTTTGAATTTTGGAAGGACAGCTGCCAGGCAGAAGTGTTTATAGAGGATATCAGGCAAGTGCACAGAATTCCCCAGCAGCTGGAGCAAAGATGCAATGGAATGATGCAGAATCACAAATTCCAAATCTAATTCTCAGAATTGCCTGAGTGGGAACATAGGAAAACCAGCAGAAACAGAAAGGCAAACACTCGTGATTTCACTTGCTGCTCTCCCAGGCCTTACAGATGCAAACCAGCCTTCTTCTGTTTCTTGAAAATTGAGAATTACCTGGTTTACAACAACATGAATTGATTTTTTTTCCCATAGTTTTCAGTAGTGATAATACCTTAAGTGTTGTTACCAGGTTCCATTATAGTTTTTACTCTAAATTTTTGTATAATATTCCTTTCAAAGATGCTACTGCTGTTTCATTACAAAACCAGTATAATAATTTTGTCCTTTTTTCGCATCTTTTTTTTGGTAGGGGGAATTTGTCAGTGGTGGCTCATATATGAGTTTAAGGGTGTGGTCCTAAATTTAAAACAGTTTTGTGGTGGACGCTCTGTGAGAAAACAAATCACCGAAACTTCTCTAATTGTGCTGATGGAGTGACCCGTGGTGTGACACTCCCTGCTGAGATCCTGCTGTGGTGCAGCTGCAGTCGAAGCCTGAGATGCAGTTGCCTGATGGAATCATCTTCTCTTCCTTGCACACGTCCTAGGGTCCAGGTGGGAATGCTTTTCAGAGCTGCGGTTGGAAAAGATTTTCCCTAAGAATCCTTTCAGCAGCGGTGCTGAAGGTTGACTTCTTTGACTGGTAAGATCCCACTGATACGTGACCTTGAGCACCCGAGGGTTTTTGTGGAGTCTATATTCAGCCAAAACTTGTCATGTTGTGTGAATCAGAATGGGTTTGTCACTGCTTCAATCATGAATTTCCACCCTCCTTCCACCAGCCTTGACAGTGGCAGAGTAAACTTTGGTATCGGTGTCTGGGAATCGAGGACGTGCTCTTCTTCAAGAAATAAGATCTTGGTGTTACATCAGACACAAACAAACCCAAACTTAGTCAAGGCTCTTTTGGCTAATTTTTATTTGTCAGTGGTGGACAAAAGAAGAAACCACAAGATGTCACTCTATCCTAAGGAGCTGGGAAGGACTTTTCCTCTTGACAGTAATCCTAAGGGAGTGTTGGAAACCTGAATATCCTGGGACGGGCTCAAGTATAGGTAGATCTCAGCACAATTAATGAGAGATGCTGAGTTTGGAGCCTGTTCTGTCCCAGGTTTCTGGGATTAGTAATCCCAGATGAGGGGAACAAACCCCCAGATACCTGCTTTGTGTTGAAAACTTCACTCTGATTCTTGGTAATGGATTGCTGGGTGAAGTTCATCGCTCCCGGGGGCATTTTTGTCCTGGGCAATGCCTTGTGTGCTTGGGGTGGGCTGAAATAACAGAAATGGGTTGTTCTTTAACCTGTCTCTGTGAACAGCCCTGGGGCTGTGCTGGGTTATTTCAGAGAGTCACTGCTGCAACAGGACAGAATTTCTTTTCCACAAGAGAGAAATAACTGGGGTTGAATCACTGATGTGCTGGCCCTATTCTGTTGTCCTCTTTCGATTGCCTCTTGAATTTCCCCCCTCCCCCTCTGCCTTGCGCACAGTCTCTGGAATTCCTGCATGAGCGCATTCCCAGCGCATTTTCCCCTGGGACAGTGAGGTTCTCCCTGCCTGGGGAGGGGGCAATATTGTTCCTATGAGGACTTTCTTAAAATGACCACAAGGCCTACTGCAAAAGCAGTGTTTACAAGCTCGTTCTTGAGTTGTTCCTGTCCCTTTTATTGGGCAAAGTCTTTGCTTTCGTCCCTGCAGTGGAAGATAGGAATGCATGGATTAGAAAGAGATGGATGAGCCACCCTGAAACCCCAGTGCAGGAGGAGGAGAGCAGTACCTTGGTAACTCGGGTGATACCAGCAAGGACTGAGCTGACTTCCCTCACGAGCTCCTCTGCATCTCCTGGCACAGCTGGGAAGGAACTGGGGGTTAATTCAGCTTGGAAAACTGTCTGGAGTTCCCAAGGGGTTTGGCTCAAGCTGCTGCAGTTGCAGGGGTCCAGACAGAAGGAAGGCTCCGGCTGCTCGCTGGGACCTCTGTTAACTGCTTCAGCAGCTTTTTGGGCTTCCAGCTGGGCTGGCTAAGGGCGGTAAAACAAAGTTCCACATGAGAAACCATCCTCAATGCACATCGTTGATACTTTGAAACTCATTAACGCTCTGTGTCTGTCACCCCCCTCCACAAGGGCTTCTCAATTGACATTCTTTTCATACAGCACTGCCTTCCAACAGCAGCCACTGGAAGATTTTTTCATTTCACAGCACTAATTAGAAGCCCAAGTCATGGGCCAGTTGCTCTAGGCATGAGGCAAACTGAATGAAAAGACAGGCAGAAGCAATGTACTGAAAATGCGGTTGAAATTGCAATTTATAGGCAATGGCACAGTGCAACAGTAAAATCTGTGAGGCTGATGAAGGATATCAGGCTTATTTTGGTCACTCTGGCAGGCAGGTAATGGAGAAAGGTGGAAAAGATAAATGTATGAGCCCAGATACAGATATTGATTGTAGAATTCTAGGTCTACTAGGAGCTGGCTGAGCAAAGAATTGGAATTGTTCCTCTAGCTCAGGAATTCAGCCCATTTCCTGGGTTTTTATCTTTTCAGCCACACTGAATCACAATAGGAATGATGTCTCAGATATGACCCAGGCTTTACTGATAACAAGGTGTTTTATTATCTCTCTCATAAACACACATCCTCCCTGTGGAAGAGTGATCTTTTGGACAAACTGAGGGAAAATTCCTACAGAAAAACGATTCTGTATTTGTGTAGGAGTGCTTTTAAGTAAGGAAGGGAAATGATACATAGGAAATCTGGATTGTGTCTAAATCATGTCTTTAATGTTCTCATTAAGGGATTGGAATTGCCTGTGGAAAAATATGAGCTCCAACCATTCCTTTGAGTATTCTAATGCTACCAAAAGAGTTTGAACCCAGCCATAGCTTTTTACTCTATTTACAGGTATTTGTTAAAAGTCATGTTTTAAACCCAAATTGGAATCCTTGCAGGTGTTGATTGCGTGGTAGCAGTGCCTGGGCAGAGTGAATGAAATATGATAAAACATGATAAGAAATAAAATAATAAAGCAGTCCCTCTTGCCCTGAGACTTGTAAGGATCATGCTCTGGGCAACGCCAAATCTCACTGGTCACCAGCTGGTGACACAAAACCCCTGTTTGTTTGAGGCTTTTGTCATTGTCAATGTATTTTGTAAAGGCATGTTTCTAAAGGCAACAACCGAAAAGTCAGCATAGCTTGACACAGGAATTAATAACATTTCTGAAGTTTATTACAAGACAAATACTGGTCACAAAATTCTTTGGCTCTGCTGGGAACTGTTCTCCTTGGGCCAGGCTGCAGCTTGGAATTCCCAGAGTGTAGTGACAATCTGTCATTTTCCAGGAGCAGGACCGTGTAAAGCTCTGCTGCCAGCTCCAAACCAAGGAAATGTCTTCATCAGCTAAGCTGCTTTTGGCAGGGGACTTGGAACGAGTTGAGCTTCAAGGTCTCTTCCAACCCAAACCATTCTGTGATTCTGTGATTCTGTTAAAGCCCTCAGCAAAATCCAGGGAGGTAAGAGGCCAGTTCGGCTGCTGCTGCCTGTTTTACATCTGTCTCCATTGATTTTTCCTTCACAGAATTTTTTCCTTGGTCTATACAAAAAGAGAATCAGAGACAGTGTGCTCCAGTTTATAAGTTCACTTCAGGTTTTTTGATCAGAAATAATTTGTGAATCATCCCAGTATTTCAGAGCCAGCCTTGCTGCTGCAGAGTCATGGGGAGCAAGGTGAACAGGCTGACTGGAGTGATCTTAATTCATTTATTTTCCAGTGCCGTTCCATCTTTCATGTGTATACACCTGTGGAACAAAGTGTTCTGAGTTGGTGATCTCTTAATACCTGAGCTTTTGAATCATAACTCGTGTGGGACAGAGAGCTTGGAACCAGGAGAAAACAGCCTCGTGTCAGCCTCACAGAAGCCAGGGATGTCCCCAGCTCTGAGGAGCACATCCAGGTACATCATCCTGAGGGAGAAATGCAGTTAGCTCTGAACAGGACTTAGGGAGTGTCTAGTTCCATAGCCTTAAATGCTGAAATCGGGCACATAGGCATGTAATGTCCAAAGAACTCAGAGCACACAGCATCATCAGAAAAAGCTACATTGCCATCTGCAGCGTGTTCCAAATCCCTTTGTAGTTCACCATAAAAAGATTGCCATTACTTTCAGTCAGTTTTTGAACTGAGGCTATGTCCCGAAGCCTGAGTTCAAAGAACTGGGTGGGAACTGACGTACCTGGGATTTTTTGTGGTTACAAAGAACTCAATTTTTGCCCAATTTGCAAAAATTACTCTAGGCCGCTTACCTGAAAATATGAAACGGTCTTCTAATTACAGAAGAATTTCTACAGAAAAAAGTGGTGAAGACTACAAGCATGCAAGATGTAGAATTTAGAAAATTGCTTTTTGTCCGTGTACACATGCACTCATTTAATGTATTACTGGAATCACAAATCCTGTTATTATTTTGCTATTAAAAGTAAGCAAAAGCTAACCTATTACTGCATGAAACCAGGAGATAATGCAGAACAAAATAATGAAGTCACTCTATGCCTCTTGGTTTAGAGGCTGGAGGGCTTGGTGCAGGATGCCTGTAAGGGAATAAAAAGGTTTCCACCCCCTGCCTTCCTCACTCCCTACCTTGGCTGGGTCCCTCTCTTTCAGTGCCCCCAGTTAAATGATGAATTCTGGCCTCTTGAAACTGATGGCAGCATATTCCTCTGCCTGCAACCATTGCACAGGGAATTCACAGAGTTAATAGGAGTAGACAGATGAAGGCAGAGCACCCTGGGGAAATAAAGGGCTATCAGTGTTTCACATGATGGGCAGTGGCAAAGCTCTCCAGCCACTGGCAACACCCAGGGCCCTGAAGAGGAACCACGACCCCGATGGGAGGAGCTGGCAGAGCTCTCCTGGTGGGCTGCTCTTGTATTACTTTGTATTTTCCAGATAGAACAACTTTCTAGGAGATTTATTGTCAGTGCACTAAGTATCTTGAACACGAGTTAATTCAGGCTCTCTTAGCCTTGATAACACTTACCTAAAATATGCTGCCTCCTATGGATGACAAGGGTACAGAGATTATATTTTGATAGTTCCATGACAAGTGACTTCCAAAAAGCAACACAGAAGGCTATTTTTCAGAAGGACCATTAACCAGCTGGCAGCCTGCTTTCCACCCTTCATGGTAAGCATGATAATCTGAACAGCATTCAAGAACGAGGCAGAGCAGAGTCTTTGCTGTTTTCCCAGGAAATGCATCCTAATGACTCCACAGAGAAAGGTTTTCAAGTGGAAAGGATGTTTTACATTTCCGTCTCCTTCAGTGCTGCAAAGCCTGGCTTATTTTTTAGGGTTTCTGTACAAAGCCTTTTTTTTTTTTTTTTAACCAGAGCATGGGGAGTATTAATTTTGCAAGTGTGTTCACGTTCAGCACAGACATCTGAAGACACCATCTGATAAAGCAAGGGGTATCTGTGACAGCGCTGTGCTTTTGTGTGTCGTGGCGATGGTGGCTTCAGCTGCTGTAACACTATCTAGACCTGCACAGACACAGCATTTCTACCCAAAACAGCTGGCAGAGCAGATAAAACCAGTATTTATTCCTGTTCTCAATCTCAGAAGTTAACCAGCACCTTGCAGGTTAAAATTTTGTTTCAGTGGGGCGAAGGGAAATGTTTTTTTCCCAGCTGGTCACATCTGAGATCAGGAGGGAGGTAGGTGGTGGCTTAGCCTCTGCTGTGAGGATGGTTCCCCTTCTGTCCTCCCCCCAGCCCCTGCAATCCCTGACTGGAATTTGGTGCAATCCAGGGGTTTCCAGGCCTGCCTTTCCTTCCCGTGGAGGGGCAGCTGCGGAAGGAAGGGGGTGTGGATGTGGGGTTTCACTCCAGGGTGTAGCTGGGGCAATGCCAGGGCTCAGAACTGGGATTTGGCTGCATCCCAAGTGACCCATTCCATAGAAAACAGCGTGGAACAGAGAGGGTGACCCTCCTGGGGAGTGGCCAGCAGGTACAGCTGGTCTGATGCCCTGGGGGCAGGAATGGGAGAATGCCACTGCTTTGGCTCCGGGCTGAGGTCCCTGCTCTCTTACACTCCCATGATGTCTCTCTAATGCGGAAAATGGGAACAAGATGACGCTGTGAATTGCTGACTGTAAAACATGATTAAGGCTGATGTGCAGCAACAGGCTGTGTCCCAAACTGCTGCCCAGATCACCCCTGGCCTGCTTGGGCCAAAGTACCAATGGATTTACACGGCAGGAAAATCCAGTGAACAACCAGAGCATTTCAAAACAAGCTGACAAATCTGAAGCATTTGGGAGCAGCAGCTGATGCTCCCTCAGAGATGTAACACGATTCCTACAATCACAGAAATATATTTAATTTTGTTTATTTAAACCAGCCCGTGTTTTGCTGTGAGCATTAATCATCTGGTGTCACACGGCGGAGTACGAAATGTCACCCTTTGAGTCACATCTCCAGCGACACTGTCAGCAATGCTCTGGCTGTACTCCACAGCTGGAGAAAAAAAAGGGCTTCATGCCTTGCTGGCTGTAGAGCAAACACACTCTTGCAGCTTCATTTTGTATTCAGCAGCTCTCCAAAACAGTGAAGGCAGCATGAAAAATGAGGAGGAGCACGGCTGAAGCTCAGTTGCTGATCTTCCACAACTCAACTGCAAAAAATATCAGGTCTGAAAGGAGACTTTAAAGTACAGGTATCAGCAGAAATATTGAACTGCCTTAATCAAGACAAGAACACCTGGTCACTCAGTCATTTGATAAATGAAAACAGGGCTCTCTTCTTCCCCCAGTGCGAGGCAAAAAGGAAAATTCTGATTTCCCAACTGGGAATACAGCATGGAGCTGGCAGCAAAGTGAAGCAGCTGAAAGATGGTGTAGTTAATGGTTGAGACTGGTTCAGTGACCTGGCAGGTCTTTGACTGGAGAATATTGTGACATAAAGTAGTTTAACAGCATCTCCATAGCCCCTTTAGGCCAGCAGTGGGCTTAGAGCCTCTTTGAAGTCCACGGAACGGGATGGATCTGGAGTGTACGGGGTTTAATCCTTTTTTGTTTTCGCTTGAAGAAAAGCTGCTTCTCCTATCACCTCATCTCTGTTCAAGCGAAAATGTGAGGTGGGGAATGAACCTCTGGAAAACGGAGATTTGGCTGCAGAGGGGATTTTGGCTGAGAAGAGCTAAAGCAGAGCGAGGCACTGGAGGAAGTCGTTCCACTTCCAGCCCGTGGTTTGCCTCCACTGAACCCTGATTGAAACTGAGCCCTTGGCAGGAAGGGCTGATGCATATGGATGGAGCCTGCCCTTATCAGGGATTACAAACAGGGCTCTGGGAAGTCCCAGCAGCAGCTTTGGGGTCCTGCAGTGCCAGAACTCGCGTGGAAAGCCAGTGGTGTGGAGAGTAAGGGCAAGGTAAATCATTCACAGGAAGATGCTTTAAGGTCTTCTTGTCTTTTGAATGTATCTGAGTCCAGAATCCCTTCTCTGCTGAAGTCACTGGACCTGATTTAAAGTAGGTTTTTATAGCTGTGCCCTGTGCATGCAGAATGCTTGTTGCTGAGAAATCCCCTGCTTAGGAAGTACAGCTCCTCAGCTGCGGGACAAAGCGATGGGAAATCAGTCCCAGGAAAGGTTCAGTACCCCCAGCAGTGCTGGGAGGAGAACGTGGTGTAGCCCTCAGGACACAAAGATGTGATACAGCAAATGCAGTCTCTGACTTTGAGCAGAAACACATTTTCATTACATTTAATTTCTTTTGGCAGGCCGTGCCAGCTCCGAAGTTTAAATGCAGGAATCGTGGACAGCTACAGAGGGTCTGTCTCCTGCCTATAAAAGAAGCACTGGAGAGAAACAAGGCTCGTTCATTTTTTATGTAACACAAGGCTGCCATTTTCTCAAAATGAAAGCAAGCGGGAGCAAATTATTTGGATTTCCTGACAAAAGCTGCATGAACACAACACCTTTAATAAAAACAGTTGATTCTTCTCCTAATGCTCCTCTCTTCTTTTCCCCATGATCACAGGGGGCCCTGCTTTCTGCTTTCAGCCAGAGAACATCTTTATTATCCTTGTAGACAGCAAATAACAAGGCATTCATTTGAACTTAATTTTTTTTGGCAATAAAACTCGGGGAAAGAATAGGGATAAAAAAATCGGAGATGTCAGGGACAAGTTCTGCCTGTAAATACACGTTCAGAGTTCTCAGTTCCTTCTTTGACTGGAATGGGGACAGGCAGCTCTGAATTTTAAACAACTGAATTATGTTCGTCATTCCACTGCATTGTTTTTCCACAGTTTCCTGTCCTCTCCCTCCTTTCTTAGCTTATGTAGAGCTGGGTAGCTTTCACCGCCTCGGCCCAGCAATACAATTATTTTCCCATCCCATACTTAAAGGGATTATGCCTATTTGTCTCAAATATCTCATCTATGACAACCTAGCAAAGCCACTTTAATAAAGAAGTGCTCTGGTGACTCCCAAGTATTCCCGTATTTGCAAGATCTGATTTTCAGGAAGGCAGGGGTTTGATGGATGAAATGAACTAATTTTTTTCAATATATTTCAGGTAATCAATTCTCNGGGGAAAAAATCAACAGAAACATAACTCTTTAGCGGCTGGCAGCAGTTTCATAAATAAATAAAAAAAAAAAATGATGGAAGTGTAATGGCATCTGCAATGCTGGAAGTTAGAGAGGAGAACAAACCAGAGATGCTGCTTCCAATGACACAGGGGAAAAGGAGGCTTACTGGGCTGCAACAGGAAATTGTCTATCAAAATGAATTTAGAATGATTTTCATATGATTAAAATTACCTGATGAGACTTGTGTTTGATAAATTAGGAAGTACTTAATGAATCTTGTATTCCACTGGGAATGATTAACAATTAACTCGTGAAAAGATGAAACATGAGATTCATAATAAAGATGTGGATGGAGGAAATGAGACTGACCTCCCACTGGAGGTTTCATCTCTGGGTGGTTCCGTCAAATGCCTGGTTTGTTTGTTTTGGCAGCTTTGGATAAGATGTTTTAAATGTTGAGGATTAGACAGGAACGGCAGTTGGAGAAGTAGAGAGTGACAGGAAGCTCATTAAAATGGATGGCAATTTGCCACTCAGCTCCAGGGAGCTCCAAACCACGACCTGTGTGAGGGTTCAGCCTCTTGGGAGAGATCAGGCAGGTACCTGGCAGGGACCTTTGGGGTTTTTCCACACTCACACACAAGTTTGGTTCTGCTCCAGCTGAGCTCGGTGGCTTCACTCCTGAGGGCTACAGGGTTAATCGTGATCTTAAGTGCATCTGGGGGTTGGGGATGCAATGACTTCATTCAATATAAAAGCAATGCTTGAAGGTAAAAGGGAAAATAAACCTCATCTCAGTGAGGTATATTATGGGAAAAATCATTACTGCCCATCAGTCAGGAGTGTTGTGTGCCACCAGCTCCACTTGGGACACAATGACGTTTTCCCTTTCATACAGGCAAATGAACAGACAGTGAGTTATGCCCATCATTTCTTTTGAAAAGAAATGGACCAGAAACTTGGACAAATGGAAAAAGAAAGTTTTGAGAAAAAAAAATCTTGAAATGTTACTTATTTGTGGTCGTTCCTCAGTGTCAGAAAAAGTCTCATTCATCCAGAAACTGTTGACCTTCATTTTGTTAGAAAAGACAGATTTTATGCTGGAACAGGCCTCTCCTAAACCAAATAAAAATGCCGTTCTTCATTCCATAAGCATCTTTTCTTATAGCTTCATCCCAAGACTATTAAATCAAGGAAAGGCTCAATCTTCAGTGCCAGACATTGTCCTTATGACTTGCAAGCCCATTGTTTTTCCAGGAGAGAGAACCAAATTTCAGTCCGTGTTGCTTGGTTACAGCCCCTCCAACCCTCTTGGAATCCCTGGGTTTGTAACACCTTAGAAAAGCAGGCATATATAGTTTTCACTTCAATTATTTATGCAGCTAGTTGTTGATTCCTTTTTGTCTGGTGACCCTGCTGAAATGTTTCACTAACTCTGCTCTCCTCCTGCCCGAGACTTTATTCTGTTGTCCTTGGCTTTTCCCTGTGAGTGCTCTCCAAGTCCTAGCAGTGGGAGTCGAATACTTTCCTGGAGTCCTGAATGGGCAGGACAAAAAGAAATGTGTTGCCTGGGTAACTCAGCGAAATAACCAGCTGGTTTGTGTGAGTGTGCCTGCTTATCTGTCGAGGCACAGATGAGCAGCTGTGCATTAAAAGTGTGTTTCCTTTTCCAGGGCCATGCAGACCCTACCACTGAAATATTCCAAGAAATTCTCTCTTTCTAACTGACTCATCCAGCATGAATGCCCTGGATTCCTGGATATGGTCAAACCAGGTAAGATCAGTACAGAAGTTAACCTTCTGCTGGTGCTGAAGTGTTGCTATGGTTTTAGATCTGATTTTACTGGTGGCATCAACCTAGTGGTTTGGTATCACCAATATGTATCAAGTTAACACTAAAAAATAGGATTTTATATAAAGAACGTAAAATCACATCAACAAACTGATTTATCCCTGAATCAGAAAAATGTTACAATAGAGAAATGTCCTTTAAGTATTCTTTTAAAATGAGTAACAAAATGTCAGGTCAGGAACTCAGCCAGGAAATGCAGGCTTTGAAGGCAGACTGTTCATCCAGTCTGGTCTTAACGAAGTCAGTGGCTGTGAATCCTGTGTGAATGCTGACCCTGGTCACAGCAACAGAATTTCTGCTGGCTGCTACCACAGTGCCAGGATTTCATAGTCTGAGCATCTCAGTTATTTCTGTATAAAAGGAGGAGGGATAATATTATTTTCTTTCTTCCTACTCTTTGTCTGGCTGCTCTGTTCAATTAAAGCACGAACTCTCTGGAGCAAACTCTGTTTTCCTGGCTTTCTGTGGCGCCCAGAACAACAGGGCCTCTCGTGGCCTACAGCAGTGAGAATAATTGGGATTGTTTCTGTCATTAATCACACCTCAGGATGAGCTGGATTCTGCCCAGTTCCCGCATATTTCATATTTCACGGACCTGTAGGACATGAGGGAAAGCATCCCATGGGTCAAACGTAGATGTGAGAGAAACAGGGTTGAGACTGATGCCCACCCTGTGTTCACCCAATTCAAAGACGAAATTACTGGTCAAAACTGGATAAAGTGGGAAAAACGGTTTCTTTCTTGCAGAGCTGGGACATATTGCTGAATTTCTTGTCAGAAGCACATTTTTACGAGCAGGTTGTAAAGATCTGAAAAATAGTGTTTATAATGAAAAGGCCGACACCATGTAAAATATGTCGTTCCTCTGAAATAGCACAGAGATAATTTTTCATGGGCTTTATGAGGAATGCATTTGCCATAAAAGATCTGAAGCCCATTAGGCTGTGATGGGGACCAATACCTTTCATTTTATAGGCAGAGGAAAAATGGTAAGTAGAAAGGCCCCAAATTACAATCTTGTTTGATTTAGATATTAATTTCTTTATTCTTAGCAGACAGAGAAATGATACGCTCAAGTGACCTGATGAATCTCTTAATACCCGTCCTCGCCCACCTCGTAATAAACTCAGCTCTTACCACATAAAGTTTTAATGAAACCTGTGTGGAATGACTACTTTGTTAAATTTCGCATAACGATCTGTCAATTCAACATTTGGAACCACAAAATGCCTTTGCATGGAGCTGAAATTCTCTAATAACCCTTATTCCCCTCCACTTTACTGGCACAGAGAAATTTGCCAGCAGAATTTCTAAGAGAAGGTTTTGGAGCCTTCAGACACCATTGGGGAAAGCACAGGCCTTTTCATACAGAAAGATCTTACAATGATCAGCCTTTGTAATGACCAAAAAGAAGAGAAGAGAGAAGTATGAAGGAAAAAGAGGATAAGGAACAATTTTTCTGTGAAGAAGCTGAAAGGTAGAAGTCTGAACCGCAGAGGTTTTGACTATATGACATTTCCAGTCGAATTTCCCCAGGCAGAGGGGATTGTGTACTTTTTCCACATTGATTTTAGCCTATTTATCCCCTCTTCTTTCAGAACAGAGCCCGGGAGCTCAAGTGAGGAAGGAGCTGTGCCTGTGGTGTGATGCAGATCGATAGGGCACAATTTACTGCTCTATTATAACCTTCCGCTAAAACCTGGGTCCCATCGCTACTGCTGGAGTCTAAAAGCCACCTGTGAACTTCAGCAGGGACTGCTCAGTGCCCATAACCAGACTGGGCTGCTGCAATTGCATCCTGGAACCCTGCCAGCATCTGCGCTTTGTCTGGGTGAACCAAACAAACATCAAACACATTTTGAAGGGAATAATTCGCTGGGCTGATTGTCAGAACCTGCAGCTTTAACGTTTTAAGGAAAATGTGATACACAAACAGCCGCAAACCTGACCTGTTGGTTCCCACCAAGAGAAGAGTCTCTTGTTTTCATTCCCAGCTGCAAACCTGAAGAAGGAAGCCGGAAGATTTTCCTCAAATGGCCGAGCATGTTCAAATGAGGCAAAAACGCTCAACGGAGCGAAGAGGTGCTCATGAAGAACTTTCCTGAATCTTACAGAAAAGATGAGATGAAAAAGTATGTTCTTTTCATCCAAAGTGTTTGGGTAAATTAATAAAGCATTTAACAAGCCATTAATGGAGCAGGAGATCTTTCAGGCAAGGAAATTATGAACTTCAAGTGCTCAAAACTGTGAAAGCAGTTGGTGAAAGTGAAGCCGCTGGCGTGAGCAGCCCAGAGATTCAGCCGGCTGATCACGTATCTTGCTACAGGTATCACCAACCTATCTTTAGGCACCTTCTGGAAAGACAGTTCACTGATACCAGCTGGATCAGCCCAGGAATTTGTTTGATGTGCTTAAGAGATTGGTAACAATAGCTCCTAACGTGACTGCGTTGCGAGGTGACAGTGTTTCCCTGGAGACAGTGAATCCATCTAGCCCCGGCCAGGATCCTCGCAGGTTTCCCCCTCTGCAGAGGCCGTGGAACTCCCTCCCCGTGCAGGGGCAGAGATGGGAAGATAAGCTCTGCCTGTAGACAAATAGCCCTGTGCAAGATGTGAGGATTTTTATGCAGCAGCGAGACATGTCTGAAAGGTAGGAGGGTGAAAGGAGACACGGAGCTGTAGTCATTGCACAGCTGGCTTGACATGCTTTGACAACAAAGATAGAGTTACAGGATTGAGTGTCTTTTTAAAATGCACCAGCCTGTATTGCTAACGGAGATTTTGAGCGGAGAAAACAGGAATTAGAACGGGGTTTGTTTTTCTTGGTGTCATTGCCTGATTGCTGAAGGACAAAAGCTGTCCCAACAAAAATGGCGAGTTTGTTGTGAAAATGTGGGAAAGGCACACGGATTGAGACGTGGGATTGGTATCGTCACAGGCTGGATCCGTGAGGAAAATGTTAGTTAATAGTCTAGGAATGTGTCATTATGGTGATAGGACCTAATTAAGTTAATTATGTCTTTGGGGGGGGCAATTTCATGAAGCATAAAGCAAGATAATTGATGCAGCAGCTATCAGAAAGGATGTGTTGTAGCCATAACTTACAGGTGTGTTTGTCACTAAATTATGCTCAAAAGAACTGCTTCAAAATGTTGCATAATGTCTCATAAAACTCCTCTAAGAATAATTGAAAGCTAATAGAGCATGCAAACACAACGTCCATATCTTCTACTAGCCTAAGTTCAGAGAGTTCTCATAATAAATGTTTGCATACAAGCAAAGCTGCTCTGGAGCAGTAAATTGTGTACGTTTGAAATGAAGCACAGCCTGAATTCTGAGCTTGCCATCTTTTAAATACTTTCACAAATTGTGTTTGTAAGTTAACCCTGCAGTTAATCGATGTGGATGGCTTTGGCATTTGCTGTTGACTGGGACAACATAAATAATTGGGTGTTTGTATCCGGGAGCAGTCCTTTGTGCAAGGGGTTTGGGCAGATCCAGAACCAGCTCTCTTAGAACCTACGCAAAAGCAGCAGCCCTGACCCAGTGATAAGAACTCTTGGGTTTGGGAGGATTTATTGCTTTTTTCTTAGTTTCTTTAGTTCGGATTTCCCCCCCCCCCATTTTTTAAAGATGATCTTTAAACACATTTGATTTGGTTCCTTTAGAAAGGTGCACATTTTTCACTTCCATAGTGGCAAGACTGAACGAACTTGGAGCGCTCTGCTGTTCAATAAGAACCTGACCAGACTTCACTGAGATCGAGCACAAAGGGAGCAGGGGCCTTTCCATCGGCTATGGGCTGTGATTTAGTGGGATGCAGCGAGCACTGTCAGAATTCTAACTCTGGATATGTGAAGAGTCAGTATAAATCGCCCTGTTACTTGTTCCCAGACCTTTTATCCAGGTCATTTCAGCTCTACAGGAGAAGCAGCCGTGGTTCAGCGAAAGCTAAGCCTGCTCAAGGATGCTGATTCCTGAAGAGCAGCTGGGGATAGGAGTGTGGGAAGCTAGACCAGACCCCAAAACTGCTCAAAACACTAGGACAAAAAGCTTTTCAAAACCCAAATGCAGGAGTTTGCTTACAACCTCCTTTATCTTTACTCCCCTTCTTCCCATTTTCCGTGCAGCAGAGCTGAACCTGTGCTGTGGAGTCTCAGATGTTTGTTTGTCGAGGCTGCTGTTTCATCAGGAGAAAGGAGTCTTTTGACTGACAGCCCTTTTTTAACAGCCAAATATCTAAAATACACACAGGGGGGATTTTTCACTCATTTTCTCACTCAATATCTTTCACTGGTGTAGTGTCAGAAGTAGCTCAGCTTTAGCTCTTCAAAGTCTTTCGTGGGCTTTTAATGTTTTCCTACACTCAAAGTCAGCTGGACTCAAAGGTACTCGCACTGCAGTCAGGAAACTTGGAGCATTCTGGGCTCTGTGCAAATCTGGCCAAGGTGTCAGAGAGAGGAGAAGCATTTCCCAGGGACACGACTGACACTGACATCCTGGTAAGGTGGCACTTCGATCAGGGAGCTCAGCAGTGCATGATTTTCCAAGGTACGGCCTGATATCTCCTCTGTCATGTTCTGAAAAATTCAGGAGCTGTTCTATTCTCGTTCCTGACAGTTTGCAAAACGCTTCAGACACCGAGTTCCTCACTGGGACTTCCACTGAGGAGAACACATAAAATACAAGGGGTTAGCCATGAGTGCTTCCAGTTACCCCACAGTCTGTACTCACATGGAGCCCTCCTGACTTCAAGGTGCTGCAAAGAATTGTTTAGTACAATTTTACGGTTTTTTGTTTAATTATTGAGATGAAAAAGATTTTTGTACCTGCACTTGGTGTCAGTGGCAAAGCTGTGGCCATGACAGGAACTCGACTGAGGGCCAGCCTCACACATTAGAAACTGGTCACACACAAGATTTTTTTTTTTCCCCATTGCCACTTGAAGTTTCCTTTCCGAACCTCTCTTACAGGTTTCTTAAAATACAGTCAAGTACCTCTGCTAAAAAGACATCATAAATACTCCCCCACGCCCCCCAAAAAGAGAGAGAATGGAGGAATGCAATTGCCACAGAGGGTTTCCATTAGTGAAATTAATTCTTCTCTCATAAGAATTTAGGTTGTGATTTATGGTAACCACCAATTTCTCACTGCAGGCGAAGTGAGAGGAAATGACTCAGCCTGGACAGACATCATGAATCTAATTTTTTTTTCCCCTTAATGCTTGACATAATCTAGTGTGCTGCTCCCAGAGGTGTCATTGGAGATTCATATCCAGCCGAAGGGCCTCACAATCAAGGCAGGAAATTTTGTTCCTTTCATGTATTGTGCGATCTGTAATTGCTTGGAATTGCATCCTGCCTCGTTCGTTGCCAGTCCTTTTGCATCAATTTTGCAGCAAAATAGGAAGGTAAACAAAGCAAGGGAGAGAAAAGCCGTATGGCACTTGCTCCTCCAGAAAAATCTTCTGTGGCATAATGTTGGGGTCCAGCTGGCGCTTATTAAACCCAGGCAGTTTTGACATGAAAGATGTTTCTTTCTGTCGCTCTTTCCCGTGGAAATCTCACTACCCACCGGATTAGGGAAGTCATATCCATCACATATTTTCTTCTGGAACTTCATGTTTTGTTTGCCACACAGAATTTTGTGAGTGGGTTTTCTGCCAGGAGATCAGAATAGCTATCATGTTACATGGTTCAGCTAAAATGTTTTATCCCACATTCCCAGGGACTGGGAGTGTATATTCCTGTCTCAGCAGAGGAGGTAGTATCTAGCTGACAGGAAGGTAGGTTTTGAAAAGTCTTGCAGATATAAATAGTCATTTGAACACATCCGAAAAGATCGCTTCCAGCCTGAGAGGAGTAACAGATCTTTTTCTTAAACATTAAAGAACCTCTACATACCTCTTGGGTCTGACCTCATTTAACGTACAAGGAAGTAGAAGCAGAACAAACACCAAGATAGGGCTAAACAAGAATTCCCAGCCCTTTTTTCTTTTCTGGGGTTTTATTAGCATTGACCCGACGTAAATCCTCATTTCACAGGGCTGCTGTGTGTGAGCTCCTGCTGCTCTGTAACACACGCACGCCAGAAGGGGCTGTTTGCCTCGAGGTCACCTCAAAAGGGGCTCGGTAAATAGCTGTTATTTTCCAAAATGCTGAGCTCACACAGCTTCCTGGAAGTCACCTACAGTTCACTGGGGCTGGCTTGATCCCATTAAAGCCCCACCATAAAGCACGAAGGGAGGAGAGCTGTTTGTCAGAGCTGCTCTTGCACAGCCCTAGTGGGGTCACCAGGACACGTCTCTCCATGAGGATTTGCCAATAATCTGTGATCGCACATTTTCACTAAGTTCTATTTAACCTGTCTGTTACTCTCAGTGTGATGTTCCTTTGCCTTCCTCTCCAAACCACTTTAAAGCTGCGTTTTTATTCTGTATTTCTGCTCCTGACTGCAGTTGTTTTACGATGCTGACTGACAGCTGATACTCCCTGGCAAGAGCTCCCCAAGCCTGTACAGTAAACGTCAAATTACAGTGCTGGATGCACACCCTGACTAAATTAAATCACTGTTTTCCAGTATTCTGTGGTAAATTCCTAAATTGCAGCTGCCAGTCTGCAAATTCTTCAGTCCCTCTGAAGCACAGTTGGAGAAATGGCAGAATTTGGGGTATGTAAAATGTGACTTTGGAAGTGCTCTCAGGCAATGGGCAAAGCACACGGACACACCACTTCAAGCTGAAGGTTGGACTTGATAATCTTGGAGGTCTTTTCCAGCACTAATGATTCTATGATTTGAAGACTCGATTGAACAAAGCTCAGCTTCTCTCCAGATCTCTGAGGATCTCCTAGAATATATTCAAGAGATTAAAATAAATAACTAATATATTAGTAAAATGATGAATTAAAATACATCTATATTAGAATAAAATAAAGTACTGAGGTATCTTTTCACCCAACCTGGGTCCATAAAAGCAGGGCTCTGGGTCAAACGGGACACATCACGCTGCTGAACAAGTTCAGCTCTCAATTTTCTCCAAGACTCGGTTTTTCTAACAAACTGCCAGTAGATTCCTCTTTCTGTGAAAGCCTCCTGCGGCTCAGGTGAGAGGTGAGGGCATTGCCCATGGTATGGCCTCAGGATGTGGCTGTTTACTGGTGGCACGTCCTACCCCAAGCTATTCTGTATTTTCTGTAATTATTTTCTGTAATTACAAAACAAAACCAATAAAATTTGCATTTTTCTGGCCAGACTCCACCCTGGCTTAACACCTCCTCTCTAGTTCCTCAGGTCTGACTGCCTGCAATCAGAAGTTCTTTAAAGCCTATTCCTCCTGCCGCTCCATCCTCAGTGACACACATCCTATTCCGCCGGTTTTATTCCAAAACAGACGAATCTCCTGGCAGGACTGTGATTCCAGCCTACCTTTCCCAGTAAGTGTTGGCTTTACCAGTCTGATTGCAGGTTTATAGGAGAGAGACTCCGACCAAGAGAAGCTGAGGCAGAAATATCTTCCTCAGCTTTGAAGTGGATTTTGTTTGCCTCCTTTTGTCTTCCAAAACTGGGGCAGATTATAAATAAGATTCTGTTCTATGGGGTCAGCTGTGGCAAGGAATTTGCCTCAGCGTTTGAGCTCTGTGCACCAAACTAAAGCCATGGGCAGGTGGATAATGAGCCCTGGAAAAGCTCTCTCCAATATTTGAGCCGATTTATTGGAATAAACCAGGATGAGCTGTGGCAAATTTCACTTAATTCTGAATTCCCCCAGCATTTACCAGCTCCCGGATATGGCTCTAACTGGAGGGATTTCTACTGTAATAAGGCCAGGAAAAAAAAAGAAAATACAATGTCAAAACCTCAAGAGCTTTTACTGATTCTTTTATATCTTTATTTTGCTTTTTTTTTTTTTTCAGCTTCCTTCTGACTCCTTCAAGTACCTTGGCTGGTGTGACATAGAAGAACACGGTGTTCGAGGAAATCAGCTCCACTGTCCCCGAGTGAGGGAAGGTAAAGATCAAAAAGACACTTTGACATTTCAGCCCTAACTCTATTTAGTCAAACAGCACATCCTTAAATGTTATGAGCTTAAATCATGGAGTTTGCCATTCTTTTGGAAAGGGACAGGATTTCATCCCATAGTTTGCTATTTTTTTTATCCCATGCTTGTTTTTTTATTAATCATTGGGAAAATATCCTTTGTCGTTTCAAAGATGAGAAACAACCGCCAGAACTGCAAACTGGAAATTTCTGGTATTAATGTGGTGTTGATCACTTCTCTCAAAAATTCATTAACATTTAAATGTTCAGGATGCAGTAGCCATATGCCAAAGAGCTAAACAAGAAAGCAAGAGGGAAATCCAGTCCTGCAAACAGTGGCACATACTTTGTATTTTAAGGCTGAATTGGCTCAATTACAATCTACAGACTCAAGAATGGAGTATGAAAGATGGGTTTTAAATCCAGTATTTGCATGTTTGGGACTACAGAGTGGAAAATTTCCACCCTGTCCTTGCTTTAATTAGGAGTTTCAAGATGTCCATATCTCTAAACATTTCATTAAGACTTTTAAGTCTCCAGTGTGCGTCTGTCTTAATATAAATGAGGTTTGGAGTGGGGCTGTTGATCCCAGCCGTTGTCAGGGCTCTGGAAGCTGCAAACACTTTCCTGTCTCAGGCCAACCGAAGGCTAACTCACAGCATGGGAAGGAATAAGAGCGATTTTAGAACTCAGATCCTTACGAGCAACCCTTCAGAAAAGGCTTTGATTCCGAGCTGTAGCAGATCTGTCATTCACCAACCATGCACAAAACCATCATGGCTGTAGATTGCTGGCTGAATTATGGGCCTGGAAATGGTACAAAAATCTTCACATTAATTTATATCTCAGAAGCATGGAAACTTACACACCTATAATATTATATATATTTCTTCATTACAGAATCTTCCCAGCAACATATATATATATATATATGCTTCCAGCAAGAGACTAAGTGCCAGTTCTATATCACATCCACTATTACAAATCTTTTTGTCTGACCAGGGCCCTCAGAAGAAGAACTGTTTTTCAGAAAAGAAGAACACACTTTGAAAAAGAGAAAACAAGTAACTGACGCAGAGAAATGGGAAAAGAGACTGCAAGAGAACTGGGAAAACTGTGCTGTAAAACTTTCTCATTAACATTTTGTACTGTAGTTGTAAAGAAGCCAAATAACCGTGTGCTGGCTGCTCGCTGCATTTAATAGGTTTAAACCTGGTCTAGGGAAGGTGTCCCTGGCCACGGCAGGGGGTGAAATGGGATGAGCTTTAAGGTCCCTTCCAACCCAAACCATTCTGGGAGGAATCTGGGAATATTTGTATCTGGCTGCTGCATGGCACTTTGGTTCCAGATGAGTTTAGAAGCCAAACCAATCAACCACGATCACTTAGTGCTGCTCCCTCCCCTCACACATGTTGGCAGCCCGAGCTCGAAGGGGAAGGAGGGGCTGGTCACTAAAATTCATACTTGAGAAATGGTTTCTTTCTTCCTTAATTTCAAGGAATGATAGAGTCCAACACGATGATTCTGAGGGGAATTCGGCACTTGGTACCACCAGTTGTGATAAGAGCAGCATCATAAAATATATTCTTGTTTTAACTACTTCTGACTAATTCTATATTTAATGATATCGCTATCAAAAAGCAAGGAAATAAAAAACAAAAAGGTGATTTCTCTTATTTTTCCCCTTCCCAGGAGTTGAACCTTTCATTCCAGGACCTGGGTGACCTTTACCAGGTGGAAAACTTCAAAAGAATTCTCCGAAGATTAATTCGGGTGGAAAAGCTTTGGCTGGTGGACAATTCTTTGACAGACCTAAGTGCCATAAGGTTGCCAAGGTAGACAAATTGTCCTATTCCTATTTTTATGTAATATCATAGAAATCAGAATTATTATTTACTTAAGTAATAGCTGGAGCAGAGTCTCCAAAGAGAGCTGCCAAATCTGCTCTTTTGGGGGGGTATTGTGTTGAGAATCCCTCAGTTTATTGCTGTTCTGAGCTGTAGTATTGAGGGCAGGAATAATGATGCATCCGTTGTACGACGTAAAGAAATTGGGGAATATAAAGTGCAGGGATCTGATCTTGCAGTCCATGGGAAGGCAAAGATAGCACCAATGTAAAACTAGTGCATAAAATCCATCCCTGCTGTGGGGATTCTGTCACAGCTGTGATAGTGATGCCATACACTTTGTGCTTTACAGATGCAGAGAGCTAAATGTAAATAAAAACCACTTTACATCCTTCAAACAGCTGCCAAAGATCCCTCAGATTCAGCACTTATCTCTCGCTGAAAATAACATCAGCACCCTGAGTGGGATATCAGACTTCAGACACACTCCACTCGAATCCCTCGTACTCAAGAGGAATCCCTGCGAGTTCCAGGAGAGATACAGACAACTGTAAGTCTGACCCTCTCGTGCCTAACAAAAGCGATAAACACGCAAAAAATGGTTGTCAGAGAGTTTAAATGGAGTAGGATCTCAAATACTTTCTAAGGAAGCTTTTTATTTTCCCACGGTTTCAACTCCCTGAAATGCTCCAGGAACACGGGTTAGTGTGCCATTATGTGATAAAAGCCCCAAAATATTCAGAAACTGCCTACGACACTTTTGAATGGCGTGACTGGCAGTTCTGGAACTGAACTAAGCCCATGGATCAAGTTCAGAGACAGTGAGCAGGGGCAGATAAATTAGATTCCCTTTTATTAATAGAAACTACCTATTACTCAAACTCTCTCCAGTCTCATTGTATCCCTGGTGGATTCTGCAAGGAGCCTAAATTGCATTACATGTCAGAGATGGAATCGGGAGGATGCCTTGAAAGATGGGAGTAAAAGCAGGAGAAAATTAAGTTCCCTTCATTTGATTTTTTCTGGATTCTCTCTTGTCCCTGTGGCAGGGCTCTGCCTTGAACAGCCCCCTCAGTGTAAATTGTGTTGCAGGCTTTGGGGTGTGCTGGAGATTTAACAGAGCAGCCTCAGGCACTGGAAATGGAAATTCTAATCCAAGACACTACAGTCCAAGAAAATTCAGGAGAATATAATTTATTCTAAGTCTCAGTCTTTGAAAATCTGCATGCTTGTGTGTTTTTCCCCGCTACAAACACAGCCATGTGTTGATATTTTAAAGATAAACTTTACAGAGGATGTCTAAGATAGGACAAATCTCTTCTCATCACTTCCTGGGAGGGGGAAAAACAAAGGAGAAGTTTAGAAAAAGTGTTTAATGAAAATCTTCCTGAGTTTCCAACATTTTTTCCCTTTAGTTTGTTGGGCATCCCTTTGGCAGTGTGATCGTGATGTGGGGGCTTTCTAAAGGCAGGGAAGCAGATTATCAGCATGGAAGTTAAAAACTAAATTTAAAATTCTGGATTTCACATTTTATTTGCATATCAACAGGTCCAGGAGAAGCAAAGCAGAAGAACACTTTTAAACAATTCCTAATTGTGTTTCTGCTCTCAATCTGCCAGTTCTTAAGGCAATTAAATATTAGTATTATTTGGTATTACTCTGGTATTATGTCCATTCTGTGTTGGAAGACAGATTCTTGAAGTGCTTTATTGAGTCTGAGGATATAAAAGTGGTGCAACAGAGAGAAATCTGAGAGTTTTTAATTAGCTCTTTATCAGATAAAATCTGCAAAAAATGACAACTCAAGATTTCCAACAACCCAACTCTATTTTAGATATGTTTGAATCCACTGTTTAATTTAAATCAGTGTCAGTTTTGTTCTCGACATTTCCCAAGATTATTTATCTCAATTTCTATTTTTCTTTTGTCTCTCTTGAAGTGTATTCTCCAATTTGCCAAACCTGAAAATGCTGGATGGTATCCCAAAACTGCCAGAGGACTGTTCACCCCCTGATGTCAGGTTTTTTTACAAAATGTGTGCTATACTCTAGCACTGTATTTTTGTAGGATCACAACAGTGCTACAACCACCTTGCTTAAAAGACACAATAAATCCTGCTTATGGAAGTTCTATTTCTTTTTTTTTTTTTGGTCAAAAGGATATTGAATCAGAAATATAATATTTTTGAGTGCATTTGTGATACCACAGACTTCGAGTAAGTATGGATATGTAAGTAAGACATAATGTTATACTGAGTATCATGAGTTTGGTGTATTAAAAATATTATGTGATTTTCTCACCTAGGAACAATTCACAATTATTGGGTCCCACTGCATTTAATTAAAACACATCCACGTTCAGATCCCAGGTTGATTGTGGGAAATGCCACAGGGATGAACACCTAAAGAAAAGGAAAATAAATCCCTCAACTAAATAAAAACCCACACCCATGTCCAAGTGCTCTTTAATGAGCTTTGTGCATGGGAAAAGCTGAGACACCCCAATCATTTCGAAAAAAAATGAAAAATTAGAAAAAAAAAAAAAATTAAAAAGGTCTTGTTTTGGGAATTTGTTGTGGCCAGAGAGCACTGGGAAGGTAAATCATGAAAAGGATAGGAGCCTTTTGACTCACTGCTGGCTTTGTTCAGGGGTGTCCTGTTGCTTCACAGAGGTTCCTCAAAGCAAAGGCACAGGAGGGAAAAGCTGTGGAAGCTGACAAGGGATTTGTGAGGGCTCCCCGGGATATCTGAATGCAATTCTCTTTGAGAGATGCCTGTCCTTGGCTTCGATTGATTTGCTGTTCCATTTTAGGGTTTTTTTTTCTCAACCAGCACACAAATAGCTGTGCCACCAACGGTGCAGGCGAAGAATGACAGAGTCCTGGAAAATGAAGACAATTAAGAGAATTGCCTGATTCCAGAGTCAGTCAGTAAATTCTCTGCTGGGTGCTGGCTGCAGGGGCAGGTTGGTTCAGTTTCAGGGAGGAGGAATGACTGCTCAGCCCTGCAGGGCTCTGCAGTGCCAGGACTGATCAGCAGAAAGGTCACAGCAGCTCTGTTTAACATCTGTAATGCATCCAGGCAAGAGAAATCACCAGCTTGGAAAGTTTCCAGGCTCTCCCTTAGGGCTGTCCTTACCTCTCCCACAGCCTGGCAGTCTAAACAGGTGATCAAAATATTGCCTGAACTAAATCCTAAGATTTTGAATGTATCACTGTATCTGGCTCAGAGGATTTTCTACAGCTGCGACAGGAAAAGGCAGTGGAGCACTGCAAAAAGGTGTCAGCTTGATCGTCACCCTCAGGAAATATTCTTGAAATTCCGAGGAGCAGAGCAGTATTTCCATGCTCACAGGGCTTGATAAGCAGTTCCAGCCAGAGGAATCCAGCACAGGGAACAGAGCACGCCGCGACACTGGGACAAACCCCTTCATAATCACACCGCAGAATCAGCAGGGACAGGCAGTTCGACAGCACACAGCAATGAGCTTGCATAGATTCGGAGAGAGATGATGTGGTTTACACACAAACAGCAAGGCAACCAGAGTTTTGAAACAGGAAAACAGAATCTCATGTGCTGTACAGCATGGAAAACTGATCCAGAGAACAGGAATCTTTCCTATGGAGAGGATAAGAACAGAAAACACGAAAGCTTTCTGAGGAGTGAGGCTAGTGGTCTAGAAATAAATCCAGATGCAGTATAAGACATTATCATTATAAAAATCCACTGTTGTGTCTGGGAATGGAAGGGTAAACACACAGGATTAAATATATTCTCAGCTGAGGATATGTGTGAGAAAATACCATGTTCTTGGAAATGAGGCAGGAGCTCGAGCAGAGAGGAAACAGAGCCTGAAGGACCGCTCTTACTGACCACCTTACCCTCACTGACCACCTTACCCTCACTGACCACCTTACCCTCACTGACCACCTTACCCTCACTGACCACCATACCCTCACTGACCACCTTACCCTCACTGACCACACCCCTGACCAGGCCGAGCCCAAGGGCAGAGAGCAGCTGGACACTGCTGTGGGGCCACGGGACTGGAAATGGGAAAGGGAAACAGGCTTTTCCCAAAGTACAAGACCCTGAGGAGCATTCAGATCAGCAACGCTCGAAACACAACACGAAGCACTCGAGGAGCAGGCTCTCTTCCCAGAATTCAGCATCAGAAAGGGAGGCTGAGATGGGAAATTGCTCCAGTCCCGTGGGCAGAGGTTTCAGTTCCCAGTGAAGTCACCACCCACTCCTTGCACATGTAATTAGGAGCTGCCTGAGTCTCTCCTGGGAACAGGCTCAGAGGCTCCGCTCTTCAGACCTGAATCCTGGGTCAGTCACCAGGGAAAGGCACAGACACCGATTCATTCTTTCTGAACAGGAAGCTGGTTCTGCTCTCATAATTTTTCATTTCATTATTTTAATGCTCTGGCTCTGGGATCCCAGGGAAATATGAGGTAATACAGGGGAGCCTTGCTGATTTTATTTAAAGTGCATCCAGGAGCAAGAATGTACTGGTGATGTTTGAGTCATTTTGCTGCAAAGAGATTTAAAGGAGATCATAGAAGTACAGACGGGTTTGGCTTGGAAGGGACATAAAAGACTTGTTCAATCTTATTCAACCTCCTGCCATGGGTTGCTCCAAGCTCCATCCAGCCTGGCCTTCCAGGGATCCAGGGGCAGCCACAGCTTCTCTGGGCACCCTGTGCCAGGGCCTCCCCACCCTCACAGGGAAGGATTTCTTCCTTCCATTCTGAAATGTAAAATACCAGCTGCCACCTGTGAGCTCAGTATCAAAGTGTCGTGAAATCAGTTTCGAATTATTTACAAGGATTCCTTTGAACCTGGCACTTCATGAAAATGTAGCAAAGTGTTCCCAAAGTCTTGCTTAACATCCTAAGACAGGTCCAGGGCTGATGGGCCCAGAACTCCCAAGTCTCATTTTGCAGTCTCTTCACGTCTCATAATGTCTGAATCTCTCAATACAAAATAGAAAAGTGAGCAATATCAAATAAAAAAAAAAAAAAAAAAAAAAAAAAAAAAAACAGATTAATTAAATGAACAGAAAGAAAACCAGATTTTTCATTAAATCATTTATTACGATCCCAGGAATTCCAAGGCAGGGTTTAAAAGATGTGTAAGTATTACAGTTCATGGGTCATGGAAGCAAAGTTGTACCAGAGAAGAAACCATCAAGTACTGAGTAGTGTGAGGCTGTTAACCTTGGAGAAGCAGAACACCCTCTCCTTTCCCCAGAGAACCTACAGTCTGGATATATCAGACTATATTAATTTATTCCACCATTTCCTTCCTGACTGATTAAAATCAAATACCTCCTGGTCTGTCTGAGGCAGCTTTCAATCATCACCACTTAATTTTTGCTGTCCAATAAAGCTTTTTCACCATTTTTGATGATTTCCTTGCTACCAACACAAAAAGAAAAAATGAGTTTATTGAATATGCTGACTGACACTTTGATCCATTTGGATACGTGTATGGGACACGCAGAGGCACATGGCAGGAAGCATGGTGGAAATAAGCTATTAAGATATCCCAGATCACTCATTTTTCTTTTGTAATCTACCATTCCAGACAGATTTGTTTTGGAATTACCAGGTACACACTACATTATGTAATTGAAAGCCCTGAAGTAAGGAAAGAAGGCCATCAATAACAAATGCTTTGGATAAAAATAGGCTTAAAAATAAATGTAATAACATAAACAGGGATGAGAGAAGCTTGGACAGTAACAAACTGAGGATGACCAGAAGGCTGATTATTAGTCAAGCTACAGGAAATGGTTCAGTCAGTCTTGGGGAGTGAAATCCTAGCCAGCTGGTTTTTTTGTTTGTTTGTTTTTGGTTTTTTTTTTCCTGATTCTTTTTCATACTGATTATTTTATTTTTACTATGTGATAACAAATTTCCCATTCCTACTCTATACAAAGTCTATTTTTTTTTTCTAGTAGATTTCTATAATTACTCTTTACAAAGGTGTGGACAATGAAGTCAGAGCTTCTTCGATGCACTTTTAATTTTCTGTATAAAATGTACAACTTCCCATTTTTCTGAGCCCAAGGAATGTTTATCTTAAAAAGGCAGAATTCCTTGTGAGGACTGATGTCCAAAGTAGGGCACATTCTACAGCAAAGGGTTCAGCTCGGAGGACATTTGGAATCTAAAAGACAAAGAACAAGTTGCTCCAACCTGCTGCATTTCTGGTACTCAATTCAATATTTTACCAGTGGCTTCCACTTGAAGTATCGGCAGTTTGCTTTCCTCTGCTATTTTGTTTTGTGTTATTATCTTCCTTTAAGCATTGCAGCAAATACAACTATAAAATCAGAGCTGAGGCTCCAAAGGGTAGATAAATGCCTGAGGAGAAAATGGAGTACAATGTTAATTTTTTCAGAGGGGAGTGCTCAAAGTGCTTGTCAGGCCCCATGCCACAGAAATGAGATAAAAATGTCCTTATTTTTTTACTGTGACAGTATCACACTCAAGCACTCTGAACCAAAACCTCACACAACCAGAGTGGCTAATTATTGTATTTGGTGCCTAATACTTGTCAGCTGGAAGGTACCAGAATAAATCCAGGATGAAATTCTCTCCTGATATAATCCCATTTATTCTATGCGGGTTTATTTACACCACAGATGTCTGACAGCTATGGAAGAGGCCGTAATTAAGTCTGCCCTAATTGTGCCTTCAAGTTCTGGACCTTCACATCCTGGTTTAGCGCCACGCCTGGAAGGCAGCGGCAGTTTTGGTGCTGGATGTAGGATAATGTCAGCACAGCACTCCTGAGCTCGGGCAGGGCCAGGAGGGAGCAGCTCACCTCAGGAAACGTGGCCACGTTTGTCCAAGTTCCGGCACAATTGTGTGGCTCTGTACAGTCCAGCACAGCCCTCTCTGGGGGATTTAGAATCACAGAATGGCCTGGGTGGAAAGGGACCTTAAAGCTCATCCAGTTCCACCCCCTGCCATGGGCAGGGATACCTTCCACCATCCCAGGTCACTGCATCCAACCTGGCCGGGAACACTCTCAGGGATGAGGATACCACAGCTCCTCTGGGCAATCTCTGCCAGGGCCTCCCCACCCTCACAAGGACGAACTTCCTCCTAATATCTAATCTAAACCTGCTCTCTTTTCGTTTGAATCCAGCCCTCCTTGTCCTGTCACTCCAGGCCCTTCCCCAAAATCCCGCTCCCTCTTTCCTGTAGCTCCCTTCAGGTACTGGAAGGCACCAATTAAGTCACCCTGAAGCCTTTTCTTTTCCAGGCTGGACAAACACAGTTCTCTCGGCCTTTCCTCGTAGGAGAGATGCAGGACAGGGTAAGCTGGTTATTACTCACTTTTTGTAGGCCGTAAACTTTGCGTTAGTAATTACTGAATGTGACTTTGCTGTTGAAAAGCAGCTTCTCACCAAGTTCTTTGAAAGACTCCCTGCATTGCTGAAGGTTAACACTCTCCTTGCCTTTATCCACTTCCCGAGGACGCTGTCTGCTTCCAGCAGGGACATTGTGCTGAGCTCCCCTGGGTGCTGGGCTGGGGTCAGGGGTGACTTTCCTGCCGTGTCAGTGCCACATCTTGTTCCCTCTGCTGCCACTTCCAGTCTCCCGGGAGCTGTTGCTGGTGTGTTCCCATCCAATCTCTGTCCCTTTTTGTTTCTAATACAAACTGGCTTTGGAGTGAGTGGATTCTGTGTGCTGTGGGAAAAAGGTATCTTTGTGAAGCCGTGTACCCGAGGAGAGTCGTGCCTCACGGGAATAACTAATGGAAATTCCTGTGCTGTTGACGTATGGTACCCAAATAGCTTCTTTCTGCAAGGACTATGGAGCTCCCTGAGGACGGATCTGAATTCAGCCTTCCTCCTCCAGCCTCCTTATGTTGTTTTAATACAGTTGTAATTCATCTCTTTCTTTAAAACAAATTGTTTTCCTCATTTACTTGGAGACACGTCCTTTAATTTGCGCTGGGGCTGCACGGCCGCTGTGCTGCTTGCATGAGAGCCAAGGTGAGGTTCCCGAGAGGATGAATCATTTCCCAGATGCCCTCAGCTCTTGTCTTTTCCCAGAGGTGAAAGGTAGCTCTGCTGTCACCATCTGGGGCGTGGCTCATTCTGAACCACAGGGCTTTGCAACTGCTTCAGTATTAATTTTTGCTACTCCCTAAAGAGCCTCCTTTTCTTCATTTCACTGTACAAGGCTGTTTGAACAAAACCCATTGATTGGAAGAGAAGATATTTGCAGAATTAGGGGCTTGTCTGTTTGATAGATGTCTGTATGAGCACTGGGAACTGTCACAGCCGTTAATATTGTCTCAGGTGAAATAATATGACCTGAACTATCCAACAATAAGAACTAGAGAGAGCAGAGCAGCCACGAAAGCCTGGCCAATGAACTGCAGTGCAGCTGGCAAAAGTTCAAATGAATTAGAAAAAAAGTGGGTTTTATTCAGTGGAATGAACTACAGCCAAAAGAAACACAGATTTCACAGAGAAACACTGAACTTTTTGACAATAATAACCAGCTGCAATTTGCCACTCTTTCTTCCTTGCGCCGTTCTCAGTCCCTTGGTTGTTGAGCTTTTGCTGAAAGTTGTACCCAGCATACCTGAAAGAGCCCACCTGAGGGAGCTGGCACTAGGTCTTGGCTTTAAAGTGTCTTTTTCCTCTCTGTGCTAATTTTTTGGGTTGTGCAAATTATTCTCCATTGCTTCCTGCAGACCTCAAAGAATTCAATTTCATAGGATTTCCAGAAGGATAATATCCCCTTATTACGGTGCTTCTTAAAATTGCCTAGCAGTTCATGTTAAAGGTCTCTCTCAGAGTCACAGTGTGCTGCTTCTGTGCAGAGATTCCGCTCCCAAAAACCACTGTGGAGCTGAGCATGCTCAGAGCACCCTGTGTCTACCACAGGCTGGTTCTCTTGAGCACTGTTTAACCATTTCTTCCTAAAAATTATGAAATTTGGGGTTCCCACCCGTAATTTGATGAAGCCCCATCAATATTTTCACTCCCTGGTTTGGCAGAGCCTCAGGTGCCGTGTGTGCTGAGATCAGGCATCACCTCTTGTTGCCAAAGGCAGCTGGGGGCTGAGCTCCTCTCCCAGTTGTATCTCATTGCTGGAATTGGTTGTGATGGTCAGGTCGAGGTAACTCAGGACTGATTCCTGGCTAGGAAGGACGGACATCACCTTGTGGGATAGTTCTGGCTGGAATGGATCCTTCTGGAGGTCACCTGGACCAGCCTCACCCAGGTAAGAGGAGATCTTGCACCCAAAGGCGCCCAGATTGCACCACAGACTGCTGGATCTCACCAGTGTTTGAGCATCCCTGGTTATTCCAGGGATCTTTTCCCATCTCCCCTCTGTCTCAATGGGTGTGTTGGAGGTGACTGAGGTGAGTGCAGGGCTGGGGCTGGGGAGCAGAATTTGGGCTGCAATGTTCCAGTAATGACAGGCTCTGCTCTGCTCAGCTGCCAGCTCATGAACAGAATGGAGTTTTACACAAAAGCTATTTGTCCAGCATTTTTCCTAGATGGAATAATGTCCAGTATAGCTTTTCCATCCCCTCAGCTGCCAGGGGGGAGCAGGCTGTTATATACAGCGGAAAATAGTTCTCATAATCAGTTTTTGAGGACTGTTGTTAAGTTTTTTATTGTATGATGGAGAGTCTCTGCTGCTTTAACATTACACAATGTCTCAGCTCCTAATCCTTTCACAAAGAAGCAAATCTATTTTTCTTTCTTGAGAGATAACAGAAATCCTACTTAAAACATAAAGCAAAGCCAAACAACAAAAATCTTGTTCAGTGAAATTACATGAGTAAGACTGAGGAAGCATTTCAAAGGCAGTGAAACATCTCCAGAAAGGTAACTCCAGCCAGTAACCACTGTCTGCAGGATTGGTCTTAAAGTATTTCCACGTTTTTTGTGCTCTTTTCTTTGACCTTTAGTTCAAGGCCATCTGTGCTGAGCGGCTGATTCTTGTGGTCCCCTGAGTGGCTGCCGTAGATAGGCTTCAGAGTGTATAATGAGGACTAAAACATGTTGGAAGTATACATTTTTAAACGTTCCCCCTTCCAGATAAAGTTTGATATAACTAATTTAGCCCCTGAAGGAACAAGTCTATTAGCCCTTTGATAGCTAATTTAATTCCTGATAATTTATTGTGCTGGGTGAGTTGGGAAAACAGACTCAAATGCCTTTTGGAGGATAATAAGAAATCATCAGGGGAACAAGA
This sequence comes from Dasyornis broadbenti, assembly GCA_013397935.1. Classification (NCBI taxonomy): domain Eukaryota; kingdom Metazoa; phylum Chordata; class Aves; order Passeriformes; family Dasyornithidae; genus Dasyornis; species Dasyornis broadbenti. The sequence continues at coordinate 337,815 of VZRN01006000.1, read as the reverse complement.
ACACTATGGGAAAGGAAAATAGTTGAAAGATGAGGCTGAGAGAGCTGGAAGTGCCTGCCTGGTGTGGGTTCTGTGAGAAGATTGGCAGCTTGGAAGGGGAGCTGAAGGCAAGTGCAGTGTCTGGGGAGAGGATAAAGCGAAGAACCTGGCTTGAGGGAAAATAAAGTTTTTTAGGCTGCTTTGTCCTCTCAGTGTTTTGGCAGTTCCTGCTTTTCACTGTCAGATAAAAAGGTGTGTGATGAAGTAGGGGGCAATGGTTAAATCTGGGTTTGTTTTTGTCCATAACCTCAGGGATTTATGTCACTTACTTGATTTTTATCTGTTGTTGCCACAGACCTTTATCTCTCGGTAAGGCCACAAGGTGCTGATTTGTGTAGATCCCCTGTTGGCTTCTGTTGTTGACTCTGGAGCTGGTGCTGTGCTCCCCAAGCGCCCAGACAGCACCAAAACAAGTTCTTTGTACAAAAATCCAAAAGAAAAGAATTTATTGGCACTTGCTGTGTTTCTGGCATGCAGGGGTAGGGAAAAGTTCTACCAGTGAGCTGAGGGAGAAGCAAAGCTGCTCCCGTTTGCAGGACATCCTGCATTTTAACCTGCACGGTCCTCAAATTCAACTCTCCCAAAGTCCACCTCTGAAATCTGTGTCTGTTCCTCCCCTGATGATTTTTGTAGCACCACAGTTGCTGCCAATCTGCTTTGATCACTGGCGTGTGTCAGCAATTTCCCTACCACAACCCAGCCAGCAAACACTGCAGCTTCCTGCTCTGCTTAGGCCTGGACTGGGACAAAACTTCAAGGCGGGTGGAAACCCTTTTTCCCATTTCCATCTGTAGCCTTGCCACACGTTTTTCTTAGAGTTCAGGCAGGCTGCTTGCTCTCAGTGCCTCCTTCTTTAAGGTGCAGCCACAACATTATTAGGGATTAACTTGTCTGCCTGAAGCAGAGATGCTTAGAGAGCAGAACACACAGAAATAAACCCAAAATTTTAAAGAGGTGTTTGCACAGCTCAGTCACTCCAGCAGCGCTGCAGATTTCAGAGGGATGAGACCCATGAGGCTTGAGAGGCTTTCTGCCACCTCAGAGTGCCCTGAACACCTTGTGGAGACATCCCTTCCCCTTCCCCTGGCTGATTCTCCCTGTCGGAGGGATGGTTGTACTGGGAGAGGAGCTGCTGCCCACAGGAGCCGGTCCAGGGGATGGAGGCAGCTCCCAAAAAAGCCAGTTCCTTCCTGAGGCACAGCTGTCAGGGCTGACAGGTTGTTAGAGATTCATGTTCACTTATGAGCCATGAAATAAAGCTCATCTCCCCAGCAATTTACTGCTATGCAGTGCCATTGATTTTTATGGGAGCTGCCTGGTGTTTCATAGCAGAGTGTAATTCTGCTCCTTTTTTCTTGGACATTTCCAATTTGCCTATCGTTCTCTTAATGGCTCAGCCAAGAGCCCACTGAGCTTTTTATAGTATTTAAATGGGAGACATTAGCATAGCATGGATGCTTTAATACACCTCTGTATGAATCTTTAATACATTCTTATTGATCAAGTCCTTATATGATAACAGAGCACCGTCCTCCCTGTTTACACAGGCAGAAAACTCAGGCACAGAAGGGAAAATTATTGCAAATGTCGTGTAGGATTTAGCAACAAAGGACTCAAACACACTTATTCTGAATCACAGAATCCCAGAATGTTTGGGGTTGGAAGGGACCTTAAAGCCCATCCAGTGCCACCCCTGCCGTAGGCAGGGACACTTTCCACTGTCCCAGGTTTGCTCCAAGCCCTGTCCAGCCTGGCCTTGGGCACTGCCAGGGATCCAGGGGCAGCCACAGCTTCTCTGGGCAGCCTGTGCCAGGGCCTCCCCACCCTCACAGGGAAGAATTTCCTCCCAATATCCCATCTAACTCTGCTCTCTGTCAGTTTGAAGCCATTTCCCCCATCCTGTCACTCCAGGTCCTCCTAAATAGTCTCTTTCCATCATTCTTGTAGCCCCCTCCGAGTACTGGAAGGTCACAATTGGATCACCCCAAGCTCTTTCTCAGGCTGAACAACCCCAGTTGTCCCAGCCTTTCCTCAAGGGAGATGTGTTCCACCTCTCTGATCAACCTGGTGTCCTGACTCCTGGGTCCTTTGAGAAGGTTTTTGCTCCCATTTGTGTTGACGTTTGGTGTCCAGGAGGAGCCTGGTGTCTCTGTCTCTTTTTTCCTGGTTCTGCACAGCTCTGTTTGGACTGGTCAGGTTTAATCCTTCTTTGCACCAAGCCCTGATTTACAATTAGAATTGTGGCAAAGGAGCTAAAACGGGTCATAGGGCTTGAAAGGCTGTAAAGGAAATAATTAATTGATGAGGGTAAATTGTTGGTAAGATGATGTGAGCGTGTGGAAACAGCTCTTGGGGTCATTAAAAAGCAAGAACAGATTTATTGACTGATCAGATGTCAATAAGCTTCCCTTACAAGCGTGGACATTGTATCCTGTGAGGGAGCTAGAACAGGCAGGGAAGGGATCTGCCATTGCTAATGCAATATTCAACAGAATTCCTCTCTACTTAATCCTCTTATTAGGTATTGCATTACCTGGGCTGTCAGAGTTTGCTGCCTGCTGGGGAGGGCGGGGAAGGGAGCGAGCCATCCCTTCCTGAGCACACTGTGAATGGTTTGTACACAGAGGGAGGATGCAGCAATCCAGCTGCATCGGGGCCCTGCAGGAGGTGATGCCCAGATGGGCCCAGATCTTGGGAGGAATGAGGAAAATTCACTGAAGGTTTGCCATTTTCCACCCCTGACGGCTGGGTGGATTTCCTGCCCTGCAGAGGGTGGAAGTGCTTTGCTCACTGGTGGCTCAGTTATTGAGGATGAGCCTGGTGACACAAAATGTGGATGGCCTTTCCCTCCCTATCCAGAAGGAAGCAGAAAAACCAAGCCCTTCCTGGGCGGCCTGAAGCCTTGATTCCTTGTTTTTCTGTGTTTTCCTTGCGTGCATTCTCTGAGATGAAATCTGTGGGCCTTGGGGTGGGGTTCATGTGTGGCTGAGGGTTCAGTCAGCAGAAACAGGCAGGGAACTTCTGCAGGTCCCCTGGAATCTGTCCTGGTGGCATCTCCTTTGGCTCTGAGCACAATTATCCTGAGAAAACGCCATCAGAAGGCAAAATGCAGATTTACGGAGGCAAGGAAATGGAACTGGAAGCTCACTCTGTTCTTTTACCCAAGTTGAATGCTGCTTTGTCCAGGAGGCATCTTTAGCAAAGTCCAGCTGCCTGGGAACAGGAAAAGGTGATGGAGAATGAGCAAATCACAGACCAGGTTAATCACCAAGAGAACTGACAGTTGTGGGATTACTCTGCAGGGAAAAAGAAAAGTTTGGTTTTTATTTTACTTTTTGTCCTTCATTGCTGAAAATGCAACCCAAGCTAGAGCTGAATCTGTACCTGGAATGAAAAACACCACATCTGTTGCACACCAAAGAGATTTAAGGCACCTTTCTGGAAAGCCAGGGCTCTTTGAAATATTCATGAATCTTTAGCAGTTTCCTAAGATACAGAGGAATGTCAAATAATCTCCTCTTCTTTTTCCACACTATAACGTTTAATAGTTTGAGCTCTGAAACCTTTGCTATCCAACAAGATGGAAATGCCCCCTTCCTTCTCTCCTCACGACACTGATTGTGATTCCTGTAATGCAGATGGTCCCCTCAGAGCAGGGGTCACAGCCCTGCAGCTCAGGTTTGGAGCTGAGGTTAATTCAATGGAGATGGTACCTGCAAAGGGCTTCAGTGCAAGAGGCTCAATAAAGCAGTTTTTGGTGATAAGGGGAAGACCTGAGGTGTCAGTGCCGTGCGTGGGGATCCACATGGAGCAGTGGAAAGCCAGAACAACTGCAGAAGGCAGGGAACCTGAACAGGAGGAATAAAACAGGGTAAGACAGTCCAGGGCTGTGCTTTGTGTTGCATTCAGGCAGTAGGAGACCAGAGATTTCTTTGAGGCAATCTGACAGGGAGCTTTGGATGGGGAATGCGGCAGGCACTGAGGTAAATTGCAAATTTAATGATGTTTGCTGCGAGGACAAGCCCTGAGGGTGATGTCTGACAGCGTGGAACCACCATGCAGAATAACCTGGTGAGCTGCTAATTACATCACAGTCCAAATCAATGTGGAAAGTGAAGCAGGATAAAAGTTATGGCCTGTTCTTTCCTCATCCTTGCACTGAGTCCTCTTGCTTTGCAAAAAAGCCCCCAGAAAACCCACAGGAGCTCAGTTTTTTGGGCTTTGGATCTCTCTCCTGGTTGGGTTCCTGAACCTCTATACAATAACACCAGTGAGAAGCTCCTTTCTGAATAACTTCTCGATTTTGAAACTGCAGAAGAATTTTCCAATATTCTAATTTTAAGCTTTCTCCAGAATGGATCATAACATTTTTTCAAGAACAACATGGTTTGAGGCTTTGCAGATCTGTCACTGTGAATTATAACACTTCTACAAAGACTTCCTTCAAATCACAGCATTATTTTCAACGAATTTATTTTAAACCTCATCAAAATATTGATCTTGAGGTTGGAAATATCTCAACATTTTTCACTGTTGCACCACATCCCTTAAATTTACAAGCAAATCGATCCATTAACACGACCATCTGGCATGGCAGAAAACAAGGAGGGGGAACCATTCCCATTTCCAATTTGCCTTTGTTTTCTAGAGCATTTGGCAGCCCAAGGAGCGCAGTTGGCTTTTCTGTGCCACATAAGGTTCATGTTCATCAGTGAAAGAGGTCAGCAGGATGCAGATATTCATAAAGGTCTGTCTCGGTTGCACGAGATTCTGGAAACTCAAAACTGAGCTTTTGTCCAAGGCTCAGGTAAATACGATTCTGTACCAACTGCTTCTTCCTGTAATAGATATTTCTGTGTCCCTGTGTATTCACAGATGTAGAATTGTAGGATGGTTTGAAGAGACCTTAAAGCTCATCCAGTTCCATCCCCTGCCATGGACAGGGACAACTTCCACTATCCCAGGGTGCTCAAGGTCCATCCTGGCCCTGGACACATCCAGGGATGGGGAGTCCATCCAGCTTCCCTGGGAAACCTGTGCCCTACATACCCTCACAGGGAAGAATTTCTTCTTAATATCTAACCTAAATTTCTCCTCCTTCAATTTATACCCATATATATATATATANCTAGAATATTTCGTGGGGAAAAAAAAAAAATCCTAGAATAAAAGCATCACATTCTGCTACTCTCTGGGAGAGTAATTTGGGGTTACTCCTGACAGTATTAATGTGACTGCATCAGAAGCATCATTTTGGAAAAGCAAAAAAGTCTTCTCTTGGAAATGAGATCTACCAGTTGCTACTATACACATATATATATATATATATATATATATATATATATATATATATATATAAAGTGGTGTGTGTGTATATATATGTATATTAAACCGTCTCAGCTTAACGCATGGGAGCTGTCACATTTCTCACCTGTCACAACAAACGATGGGAAAATTGGCTCCCTGTAATGCAGGAATTCCACTGGAGTGTCTGCTGTGCACGAACAGCTCAGGGCTTCTGCAGCCAGGAATACCCTGCCCAGGGCTGCCCTGGGCCATCACCACAACCCCGGCTTTCCAGGGGCACTTTGCACCTCCTGCTGGGAAGAATTGAGGGTGGCTTTCCTACAGGTCGGGAAGAAACTGCAGATCCTGCCCTTCTCGCTGACACCAGTGGGGTAATGGGTCCCACGCAGTCTGGGAATTAATTCCATAATCTCATTTTCACAGAACTGAGCACCTAGCAGTAGCATTTGTTCATTAATTAAGGATGCTGCCTTTTCCAAAATGCCATCTATGACTATTTTTTGTTCTCTTGGTACAAGACCGTGGATAAAACTCCCTGGGAGATTTAACCTTTCATTAAAGCTCACCTTTTCATCTACTTCAACTCATAGCTACCCTCATAATTGCACTAAAGGCAACTCCCTGATCCTATGGCAGCTTTTCCAGGCTATTAGCTCTGGGATGGGCATTCCCTGGAGGGGCTTATCCTGCAGCTCTGAGGGCACCAGGAGCGTGTTCAAGGCATTTTGTGGTGCTGTGGTCACGTACATGGCTGACAGATGGAGCATTTATGATGGAAAAATTGTCCTGATAGTTTTGCCACATCTGAAACTCCGGTGGAGTGTTACTTTGTGCAGTGGAAATGTAGATGTGGAGCTGAGGAAACACAGCTGACAGCAGAGGGGAGGCGAGGGAAGGCCAGGAGCTTGTACACACCAGGGATGCAGACTAAAACAGTGAGAGATCACCCCAGGTCAAAATCATGGAAAAAGTTTTTTGAACTGACAAAACCTTTTGGTGTGTGGTTGAAAACATGCAGAAATACGGTTTTATATTGGTGATGGTGTTCAGAAGGTTTAGCAGGACTCTGGGGCTAAACTTGGGTCCAGTCTGGTCTCTATTCTCAGGTTTCCTCTCAAGAACCTTGTCGAAATCCCTGTGCTGGCTTCCCTCTGCACCTCTCCCTAAAACCAGGTTTAGCACTTTCTTAAAATGGTTTGAGCTCTGCAGGTGGAAGCAGCTTTGAGAACAAAACATGCATTAAAGGCCAATGATTGTGTTTCAAGGAATGAGAAGTTATTGATACCAAAACACCTGTGAATTTTCTGTGGTGTATTTCAGCACACGGGGACAAGCAAAGCTGTTGTTAATCTCATCAGCCGAGTCCCTGACTATAACAGAGCTGATAAATACCTATAACCTGCTGGACTTCTAAGGGAAAAAAAAAGCCCCAAACTTTACTAGAAGATATGGCAACATTATTTGGGTTTTTTATTCTCTTTAGTTGCGATGATGATGATGAATAATTCTGCATTTGAACCAGCAAAAAGGGAAGAGAACACTGAGGGCTGATGATGTCAGGTGTACCAAAAGCAACTTTTTATCTTGCTCTGGATGCAGAGCTTTGGGTTTCTGATCCCCCTCACCCTGCAGATGCTGTGTCTGTACCAACACACATTTATTCCTGATGCAGCAGAGTGAGCAGCTCTGTGTGCTCTGTAAACACTGATTTTTACGTGCTCAGACTTGAAAAGCTGAGGGAAGGTCGTTTTAAGTGGAGAGCCCTGCGGCTCCTTCCCTTGGAAACCTGAGCAGAAGTGGATCACACGCGTCAGCCCCGAATTTGTGCCTCAGTGACAAATGGATTTATGGGCTGTGTTCCCAACCGCAGCCTTTCCTGTTTGCTTTTAACTGCAACACCACACGGAGCAGCCTCACTGAGGTGAGCTCTGGAGCCTCTGCTGGAGCATTCCCTGGCCCAGGGAATGAATCCCACCGGCTTTATTTTTTGCGTTCTGTTCTTTTTTTCATGGATTTATGGCTGAAGCAGCTCTTATCATCCTCTTGAGTGATGTTTCAACTCACTCTAGGCAGGATTCTCTCGTGATGCCCGAGCTGGGGCTGAACCAGCGAGGCTTTTCAAAGATGTCCCGTGAGCAAAAAAATCATCGCAGCCTTTAAATTAATTGTTGCAATGACTAATTAACTTAACGGCTAAACACACAATTTCTGGCCAGGATTTTATTGTGGGGTTTTGTTGTGTTTCAGTGGCAGGTTGAGGCCTCCTGCCTCACTGGGTGTTGCCCTCTGTGACTTCTCAGCCAAGTCACCAGGACTTTTCTTTCCCGAGCTGCCTGGAGTGTGAACTTTCTCTCCACAAGCAGAGTTTTCCCAGTGCTCCCACCCTGCTCCCTGCACTGTCTCCAATATTCTGATGAGTGCCTGCCAGCCCTGGTCACAGGATGCCGACAGCTGCTTTGCTGCTGCCAAATCCCAACGTGATGGAACTTTTCCCTCTGAATTCAGACTTCCACTCTCATTAGTCCTAAACCAGAGCATTGCGCTGGGCTCACACTCTGTGAGCTGGAAAACTGAGCATTTCCCTGTGCTCTTCATTCTGTTCTCCAGGGCTGGAGCTGTGGCCCATCTCCATTTGATTTTTAGGTCCCAGAAATTCATTAAATTCTTGATTTAGCCAAGCATTTGGCATTCCCTGAATTCCAGGGATCCTGTGGCAATGAGGACCAGCTCAGCTACCCCATGGTCCCCCTGGGTCTGGCACTAAGTGTCCCTTGCCAGGCACAAAGGTGGGAATATCCATTAACAAAAATATTCCACTTCCCTAAAAATGCCATCCTGGCTCCCAGCTCCATCCCTTCCCCTGCCTGCCCCTGCTCTCTCTATTAAAATGGAATACAAACACATCATTAGGAAAACTAACACAAACCCTCACACTTATGAAAGATCAGTAACTACATTCTAGTTTATTGACTGCAGTCAAGTTTTATTATGCCTCAAATAATTAAATACCGCAACCATGACATTAAAAATACAGGCCAATTTACCAAAATAATTGTATTCTGAAGATTATGTACATATTATACATTTTACAGTCTCATGTAAACTTTTTATACATAAGGTAAATCTGATTTATGGTAACTAGAAAACCCAAAATGCTCACTGACAAAAATCTTCCTACGAAACGTAAGCACTGGATCTGGGACAATTAGGAAAATTGCAAAGAATGGAAACCAACTATAAAACATAATATAATCAAGTTAGTAGAAAAATGAATTAAATTACATTCATATAAAAAATTGAACTAAAAACATTGCTATGCATCATTATTTAAAAAAAAAAAAGAAGGGGAAAAACCCCCACTCCCTCTCCTTTTATATATTAACACACCCTTTGATGGGGAGCTCCCCTGTGCCTCATTTCCAGCAATGGGGCATAGCCTGGGAAATCCAGATTCCCATTCTCCTTTAACATATATTAAATAACTAGTGTCTGTACCAATACAAATATTGTATAATGCATGCACTGGGATTATGTTCAGGGTAGCCCACACCAAGGCACAATTTTTGTGTCATTCCCCACCCCCCTCAGGTTTCAGCATGCAGTGCTGGAGATGTTTGCTGGGCTAAACAACTTCTGTGAGCTTTGGCTCGAGTCTGAGTCTCACCCTGGGGCACACAGAAATCCTTCCAGCAGATTTTTAAAATAAATACGGAAAAGAAGGTATAAAGGCCTTAGTTCAACATCTTGCACCAACTGTGTCAGCTCAGCTACCACACCCTCCAGGAAACACGGCGCTGAGGCAACATCGTTCTAGTTCTGGTCAAATATTTTATATATTAACTAGGACAAGGAAATTGCTGCTGCTGTAAATCTTCATCCCTGTGACAGCGGTAGTGTTTTGATTTGGCGTAATGGAGCTCCAAGTCTAAATTGGTTTTTAGCTCCCAGCTCCTCTCAGCACAGCCCCATTTGCATGCTCAGCCAGGTACTGCATGTAATTGAAGTACCTGGGAATGCTCATTAAAATAAATGCATAATTGAACCGTTGAGAAACAGCCGCCAAAATTAACAGCTGTTAACTTGGCTGCATTCTGAAGGCTTGGAAAACTTGCATATTTTATAACTGTTCTGCACCTAGAAAAGGCCTGGTCCTGCAAGGAGCTCGGCCTGTGTTTGTTTTTGTGAGGTTACGAGGAATAACCAGCCCTTGGTCAGAAGAAATTCGTGGAAGACAATGAGCTGGAGTGACTGAAGTCAACTGGATTTAGGCACTTGGAATATTCCTTCAGTGTTGAGTGTATCTGACATGACAACAAACATTCTGTCAGACCTGGACAAGGTGAAAGTGTATCCAAAATGGCCTCTATAAACCATGCCCAGAATTACAAAAAAAAAAAAAAAAAAAATCAACCTAGAGGATGTCTGGTTATGTACAGCCTGGAGAGAAAAGAAATCCTAATCTAGAGTATCAAAATACCGTATTCATATAAACATAGGAGAGCATCTAATAGAAAAGTAAAAAGTGTAAAACACAAGCTTTCTTTTTTTTTGGAAATTAAATACCCCCAAAAAAGTTGGTTTTTAAAATAAAAAAACACAACAGGAATTTGTGTACTGGAAAAAGAAAAATGAAGGGGGGACTACATCTCCCCTCGCCTGCGAGTTTTTGCTGCCACAGCTCTACCTTCCTCCTCCTCCTCCTCCTCTTCCTCCTCATAATTTTCTTCATGAATTTCTTTCTGGTTGTTGTCTTCTTGCATTTCTTGCTCTCGGTCTGTCCCTCTGTTATTCTTTTCATCTGCCTGATTGGGAAAAGCAGAACAAAACAAAATTACACACAGATTCAGTGCCAGGTTCCTTACAGCTTATTTCAGGGCAATGAAATGACTTTCAGCTGGAGTTGTGAGAGCTGATGGACAGAAACAGGAAACAAAGATTTTCCAAGGCCTCCAGGGAGCAAGAATTGACATGGAGGTGGAAGGGTGAGAAAAAGGAAGCTGGGACAGCATGAAATGCTAAGGTCTGTGAGCCAAAGCAAGCTAGAACGATTATTATGTAACATCCCTGTGCCATGTTCAGTTGTGTTCAGGGTTTTATCTCATCCCTGACCCCTGGGGTTGCACAGGACTCACATTTTCCTCGTTTTCCCCATAGGGCTCCTCAGCATTGTGCTCCAGCTCTCGCTTCTTCTCTTCAGTCAGATCTTCCTGGACCTACAAAGCACAAGAGATGTTCCTTGTGGTTTAACTGCATCTTAAAGAGTGGCCTGTGGCATAACTGGACATTTCCACAGCAAAACTTTTAGAATGAAGACTCTAAAGAAGGGACAAGAGGGCATGGAGATGCTAAAGGAGGCTAAAAAGAACCATAACCACCCAACAAGCAGGAAACTCACTTCTGAGAGCATCTAACTGTTAACCACAATTCTCACAGACAATCTCTTCTAATGCTGTCCTTGCAGAGAGCAGGTCATGGTGAATCTGTTGCCCAGTTATTCAGCTTTTGGATCTCTCATTTCTTTCTGTTCTGTCCACATTCTCCCTCAATTCCATGCCCCACCTCCCATGTTAGGTGCACATTTGAAAGAGAAATGTTTTGAAGTAAACTTGATTTTCTTTTGGAAAGTGCTGCTGTGCTTATCTGCTCCAAACAGCATCCTGTGGGCAGGGTCAGAGGCATCCATCACACCAGGATCACTCTGGGAAGATCTGAACAGCAGTGGATAATATTTGAGTCAAGCTGCTAAAGAAACTCATCCCCATGGCAGCACCTCATGTCCCTCCTAATTGCTCACTCAATCCCTGCTCCCTCTTTCCTACTTCCAGTAAGCAGAGTGGGCACAGTCCTTTATGAGATGGGTATAAACTGCTTTGTAAGCCGAAGAGCAGCTGCCAAAGGCCAGCTCTTCCCAGTTCCCAGTGGCCTGGTTTGCTGTAAGTAGCAGCATTTTGCACTGGTGAACGCTAAGTGCATCCCAGCTAATCCAGACAAAGTGCTCCCCATGAGGGAGCAACAGCAGCCAATTCCATGGCTTTCTTTGAAACGGATTTTGTGGGAAGAGAAACAGGGATTAACCAGGTACTGCTGAGGGGCTGCAGCATTGGCTGGTGCCTGCACAATGAGCATGACATGAAGGAGAAAGTCCCTTCCCTCCCTCTCTCCTCCAGCTCAGTGTGCTGTCAGCTTCCTGACCAACTCCATGAATTGCAGCTTGGATCGCTCACGAGGAGCACAGATAAATCAAAGTCAGAGCTAAAGAGTAAGTAAGTGGCCAAGGAAGCAGTTTGCTCAGAACTGCAGTGTGTGATTAGAGATTAATGAGGTTTTCTGTGACCTTGAGGTTTCCAGGAAATTTTCCTTGTGTTGTGAAAGGCTTAATCTTTTCAATTATTGCACAATTAATGCTGTGTGGCATGGAAGACTAATGGATTGCAGCACATGAGCATGAGTAACCCAGAGTGTATCCAGAAGGGGACAGCAGAGTAATGGCAAAGACTTCCCAGGTTTGTTAAAGTCAGACAAAGTTAGACGAAGTTCGAAAAGATGCCAAGGTTGAGTGTTAATGGAGTGGTGCTCTGCCACCTGGGCCTTCACCTGCCTTAGGTCTGTGTTCTTACCTCCTCTTCTCCCTCTTCCTGGTATTGTTCATCCACATTATCCTCCTGCTGGTCAGGATTTCCTGCCATCTGCACAAAGATCACATAAAAATTCAGTTCTATGAGCTTGCCTAATAACCAGAGGGCTGAAGATTAAAGCTTCTTGTTCTGGAACTAAAACTCTCTGTAAAGCTGAGGTAACAATAATGGCAGAAGAAGTTTTAGTGCATTCATTAGCAGTAGTGAGAGCCCAGCTCTGTGATTTAAAATTGCCCTCAATTAAAAAATAGCAGGATGATTTTAGGAAAAATTACTTCACAGAATAAAGCAAGACTTTCCATACTAAGCAGGAAGACAATGGAATAGTCACACCATTAAAGACCAATGCCGTAAAAACACAGACTCTCTCTGCCTGGAGGAGTTTACAGCTCCAACACAGCTGAAGTGTGCAGCCTTAACCTCCTGAGGGGGCCCCAGAGGTGCCTCCTTTGCCTTTACCCACCACCAAGTGCTCTTCCATTCCTGGATGTCCTTGTTTCTGACCCGTTTCCTTGTGCTTTTCATTTTCATCGAGGAGGTTTTCTTCCCTCTCTTGCTCAGCTTCTTCAAATTCATCTTCTCCCTGATTATTTGGGTCATCAGCAGGATTCACATCTTCCATGGCTGCCTTCTGGAATTTACAGAAGTGAGTGTTAAATACTCTCAGCTCATGGTCCACTTGCATTTCCCTTGGAAGGAAACCAGCATGGGCTGTGTCAGAGCCACCTAAAGCAGCTGGAATCTGTGCAGGATCAGGGGTCACTGAAGCACCTCAGCAGTGAGCAGGGACAGAGCAGAGCACAGGTACCTGCCTGCTGAAAACCACAGTGAATCTGCGCACTTCTTTCACAGAGGCTGCTGAACAACTTGTGTTTACGGACTACCTGACGGTGCCTGATAAGGCCATGGGAACAAAGATAAGAGTTTAAATGCTCACAGCTCCAAAGAGCTGATGGGATTGTTCAGTATCAGACTGCCCTGCTCTATTGACCTTGGCTATGCCTACAGTAAAACAAAACACTTTTCATCTTTGCCATGCAGAAAAGGAGCATTTCCTGTCTACTTACCATTCAGTAAAAGCAGTTTTAAATCTTTATAGCCACCGAGTTAAAGATCCTTTAGAAATAGTCACTGTACACCCTCCCTTATTTGCTGAAGGGGAAGGGAGTAAAGAAGACGCACTTGATGTTGCACAGCACCAGGTAAGCTGGAGTTTGGGGGAAGGCCCAGGGTGATTCTCCTGCCCCCAGAGCTCTGTGCAGTCGATATCAGGGCTCAGCTCAGTGCTGACCTACATCCTCTTTCGAGATCTCACACCTCTGGACTGACTCCAGCTGGTTACAGTGGCTCTTGAGTTGGCCTTTAATTAATGACAGCATGAAAAATACAATCCCCTCTCATTTTGACTAGACATTGCTGTTATTTTTTGAAGCCAAATGTACCTCTTCAAGTCCTAGCTAAGACCAAATCCTTCATTCCACCCAAAGCACAGGTCAAAGGAACATGGAAATAAACAACTTGTTTCCAACAAGGAAGCTTTTTTTTTTTAAATTTCTTCCCAAATCAGAAAGGGCAGCTTCAAATACATTTTAGATGTTGTTTTCAACTGTCAAGCCTGTCTTCGTAGCAGACCTCTGCTTATCTCATTTCTGTAAGGTGCAATTATGTCAGACGAGACCTGTGGGTTCTCACTTCAGTAACGACTGCAATCCTCAGCATCTTAATTAATACTCACTGATTCATCAGCCTGCTGATTTTCTGCTTGATGTTCTGCTTCTTGCTGTTCATTTGCATTATTCTGATCATCATCTTCACCTTCATCTTGGTGCTGGTTGTCGTGTTCATAAGCTGAGAAATTTTTTAGGTGATTATTGTATTACAGCAGTTTTTACTTAAGTCTTTTCTGAGTCTCCTACAGACAAGGTTCCACCCGTGCTTTTAGCAGCAGGCAGCCTCTACCTAAACTGATAATGCCCACAGAATTGATTTACTCCTAATAGGAAACAGAAATTAAAAGATCAGGCCAGGTTGGATGGGGCATTGAACAAGCTGGGCTAGTGGAAGATATCCCTCCCTGCCCATGGCAGGGGTGTGGAATGAGATGAGTCCCTTCCAACTCAAACCATTCCCTGATTCTATAATTTAAAGAGATCAGACAAACCCATACACTGAGCCAGAAACATAACCAAGATCCACAACGCCCTGTGGTAACAGCTCAGTCAAAAGGACACTTTTCCTTTCAGGAATGTGGATATGATCTTTAGTAATTCCTCTGCTTCACTGTCAGTTCAGCCACGGTTATTTGAGCTTCTGGTTTTAAATTACGAGTTTATGTTTCACTTGAATCCAATCTGGATATGAAATGAATATTAAAGTCTGCCACGCAAGGCAGTACACAGGGAGCCTGTGAGCATGGCAGGGACAGAAATTCTCTCTTACCTCCTTCCTCTTCCTGAATGCCTTGCTCTTCCTCCCCTTGCACAATATCCTGGTCCATGTTATCATAATGAGCTTGTTGGCTGAGAATATTAAAAGCCAAACATCATTTCAGTTTCACAAAAGTGTGTTTTCTGCTTTAATGAACAAACCCCCCACCTGCAGCTCTGCCTCTCTCAGCACCTGCCAGAGCAGTGCTCTAGCCCGCCCAGTTTCGTGCACTGTTATCTGGTATTTTCTCACATCACCTCTCCTGAAATATGCTTGATGGAAGAGAGATTTTCTTGTGCTGCTACACTGACTTTGTGCTTGTGTGTCTCTGTATGTGGAGTTTGCAGTCCTGATGGATATGGGTCAGGCAACGAGTAAAGTCAGGACTCTGAACTTTAGGAAACAAATCTCCACCTCTTCAGAGAATTAAGCAGTAGGACCCCCTGGAAATCTGCCCTCAGGGACAAGGGAGCAGAACAGAGCTGACAACACAAAACCCAGAGCACAAACCATGACAAACTCATGAAGGAGAATTTAACCTGAGGTGGTTTTTGAGGAGTTTTTCCCCGTGCTCTGCCTGTCTCTGCAGCTGGAGCTCTCTGTCCTGGAGCTGCTGCTGTCTCAGGAGCTGCCCTCGCAGCCTTTGCTGGTGCAGGGATTCCTGGTGCTGCCGGAGCTGCTCGGCCTCCTCTGCTCTCTGGGCTCCAAGATGCTGCTGCTCCAGCTGCTGCTCATAAGCTGGTTTCTGTCTCTCTGACACAGCTTTTGTTGGTGTTATCTGTCACAGAAGTGGGTTAGTCACAGTTTAATCATCCTTTCAATGATCAGAAACAAGCAGGGAGAAACCTGTCCACAGGGAAAAATGTGCAGGTGCTCCATGCAATAGGCAAAATTACAGCAAAAGTTATTTTTAAGTTTTCTTATCCTTGCTTAGGGTTTAAATATTTTTTGGACACAGACTGGAAGTGATGGGGTGTTTGTGGATGAGTTGGGGAACAAACAGGAGATTGTGGGCTGAGGAAAGCCATTTTTTTCTTACAAACAATAATAAATCCCCCCAACATATTACATAGTAGAAGGAGGTTTTGGTGACTGGTAAGACAGCAAAAGTTTCCATTGATTTAACTGATAATCTCAGTGGGAGCTGCTTTTAGCCTTAAGTGAGACACTGCACATTTTTTTATACTCAGCAATAATTTAAAGTAACTCCGGTTTCACAGCTTAACCCATTGCTGCTGTTCTGACCCCCTGCACCTCTTCAGCTCTTCAGCAACAGCTTCTCATTACACCAGAGTCACACAATTAATCTGCCAGGAGAGAAAGTGTTTACAAAGCGTAAAGTGAGACCAGTGAGATACATCTTCCACTGCAGATCCAATGTAGAATGTAAATCCAGGATTTGCTGGTTTTATTTAGAGCTGCACACTGATTTCCCCTGGCTATTTTAGTCATGTTTGTCTGGCAGTTAAAATTCCCTGTCAAATGCCAGTGAGCATTTAGCTGGCAGAAGGCAGGTATCTCTGACAAGGAAACACTCTGCAATTTGCTGAGATGCATCAAATTACCAAAGCAGGACAGTTCTCCATCCCAGCCTCACTCCCACCTGCTGAGTTCTTCACCAGCTACCACGGGCCTCAGGTTTAACGTGGGAGACAGAATTCAGTCTGCTGCTCTTTTTTTTCTTTTTTTTCCATCTGTTGCTTTTTATCAGCAGAATTAATGTTCATTAAGATCTGGCCAGCACAGCAGTACAAGTGTGCTCAAGTTGAGCCTGAATCCTCTGCATCCAAGTGCTTTGAATCTCAATTTTGCTATAAATATGACAGTGATTTTCTCTAAAAACACAGTGAGTGCTCTGCATCCCAAACTTTATATAAAAAATTGATCTTGCCTAGAAAGAGATGAGTGCAATACATGGCCAGCAATGGTAAGAGAAGCCTCCATTTAAGCAGCAGATTCAATCGATAAGGAAACAGCTCCCTACCTCTGACTGCAGGTGGTCACCCAACATGTTGGTTTCTTCTTCCTTTTGTTCCTGCTTTTTCCATTCATGTTCTTCTGGGATTTGGTCCTGTTCCTCCTCCAGGTGCTCAGGCTGCCCTGCCTGCTCCATTTCTTCCTCTTCAAGCTCCTTTTTGCGCTCTTCCTCAATCTGATCTGCCTGTTGCTCCTCATCCTCTCCAGCTTCTTGCTGCTCCTGGATGTTCAGCTCTTTGCCATTGTGGCCCTCATGAGCCCTTCCCTGCCCATGGAAAGGCTCAGCCCTGTCCTGTTCCTGGGTATTTATTTCCTCTCTCTCTCTTGGCTTCTCAATCTGCAAAACAGACACAGGATTATGTGTGTTATTATGGATTTCAGTTTCAAGAGAGCCAAGGAGAGACTTGGATCCTTTATCCCAGCCTGGAGCTGTTGTCAGGAGGGCCAAATGCCTGGTTTGGAATGGGCTCCTCCTGCCAAATGGTGTCAGTGCCTGGCTTGTGGCTCTGCACAGCTACGTGAGGTGTTGTACAGTTCCATCACAGGGCAGGTTAAGCCTCATTTTATCTGAAGTGGAACAAAACCTCTTACAATTCTACAAAGCAAACTTTGCATTTTAGAGACAGAGTTTAGCGCTGGCTTTGGCAGAACTGGGTTCACAGCTGGACTTGAAGATCTTAAAGTTCTTTTCCAACCTAAATGATTCCATGATTTTTACTTTCTTTAGGTGCTGCTGGCCAAGAATTCTTGTAAAACAAAATCACAACTGATTTTTCTTAACTTCTAGATTATGCGTTTTCTGCCTGAACATTGGTGTGCCAACTTTAAATATGTTGACTTTAATGTGCCATTGGCATTTTGTAAAATAAGAATTTCTTCAGAACTTTTTAAAGCCTTTCTGTAACACTTGAGACAGATAAAATTTTAGACTGCTTATTCAAAAAATTTAGATTTTGGGCAACTTCTTAAAACAGTTGACATAAATACGCTTAGAACTGGCTTAACACTCACGTGAGAAAAGGTCATCATGAATAGATTTTCCTTCTACTCAGCAAGGTGAAACCATTCCTCACCACTTTCCTCCAGAACTGACAAAGGTGCACGATTAAACACACACTCCTAAGAGACATTCAGCACGTCTTGCTGAATAAGATCCATGTCCTGGGGTGTGTGTGGCCTTTTACCTCCTGCTGCTCCTCAGCCCCAGCTGCGTGGTGCTCCGGGAGGTGGCTGTGGGGGGACGGGCCCCGCACCTCGGGCTGTTCATTCCCTCCTTCCAACTTCTCCGGCTGTTGGAAACTTGGGATTTTTTTGAGCGTGTCCTTCAGCTGTTTGTATTCCTCCACCTGAGTCTAAAGCCAACATGTTAATCATAGTGTGTCCAAATTCATTTCTTAATCAAATACACACCTTGGAGTAAAGTTGCTGGCAGGACACGTGGTAGAACCACTTGATATTCCAGGGAGGAGAAGGGATGGGAGCTTTTAAAGATAATTTTTTTTTCTCCACACATTAGATTACACTGATCCATCAGGATCTTTTCAGCCAAAGTGCACATGCATACAAAGTGTTTTAAAAACATCTCTGTGGGACAAAGAAGAGGAGTTGTTTTATTCATGCCAAGCAGGAGAAGTGTCAGAAGGGGATGATGCAGCTTTCCTGGCAGACTAAAGCGAGGCAAATGGAGAGCACCACAACTTCTCCTTTGCTGGTAGGGAGAAGTGCAGTTCTTTCAGAAACAGAAGTTTTAAAGTACATCTACATGTCATGAAAATGCCAAATCCTCAACATTTAGACAGGTGTTAGACAAGACAACAGCCAACATACAGAACTGAGGCAAAGAAAGTCACAGGACACCAGTGGTGAAGAGCAAGGGGGAAAAAAGAAGGGCAAAAAAGAAAATAAGGAAAACGTGAATTTCTGAAGTCTTCCTGAAATGCTACAATGAAATGTTGTAAGTTGATTTGCTGTTTAACTTTGGACAAGATCAGGATCGAGAAGCTCTAAAGAAAATCCACCAGGGTTGGTACCCCAATCCCTGGCTCTGGAGCAGAAAGATTCCCAATTAAAATGGATTTTTTGCGGTGGGCAGGATGTATAAAAGCTGACCAGCTGCACGCACAACAGATGCCCCATGAGAGGATTTCCCTGCTGCTCCAGTGGAGGTGGTGGGTGTGATTAAGCACCTCCACAAGCCTATGGCACCCCTTAAAACAGACCAGCCTAAAAGGAAAGCAGAGTGCACACTGACTGATGCTTCTGTTCCCTGATTAACTGCTGGAGAGGACAGTAAGAAACTTCAGAGGAAAAAGGAGTATTTACTGAACAAAGGACTAATACCCAGGTCTCTGACTTTTTTTTTGTCTCCACTTGGTGAACAGGCAGAGAGAAGAACATACTGGGATGTGCTGGAATGAGTCCAGAGGAGGCCATGGAGATGCTCCAAGCTCTGCTCTGCAGACAGGACGGGAGAGCTGGGAACGTTCACCTGGAGAAGAGAAGGCTCCAGGGAGACCTCAGAGCCCCTGCCAGTGCCCAAAGGGGATTACAAGAAGGCTGGAGAGGGACTATTCCACAAGAGCATGGAGTGACAGGACAAGGGACAATGGCCTTAAGCTGAAGGAGGGAAGGTTAAATTTGATATTAAGAATAAATTCTTTACTGTAACGGTAGAGAGGACCATCCAGAGAGGATGTGGACTCCCCATCCCTGGAAGTGTTCAAGGCCAGGCTGGATAGGGCTTGGAGCAACCTGGGATAGTGGAAGGTGTCCCTGCCATGGCAGGGGGTGGAATGGGATGATATTAAAGGTTCCTTCTAACCCAAACCATTCCATTTATATTTAAACAGTGCCCATCCAGATCACAATTCAAATACTCTGTTCTACTGCAGGGGCACTAAACTGAACATTCTGATTCAAGGCCACACCTTAAAAGGTGCTGACACTGGCAGAAAACAGGGTTTATTAAAATATATAATTAATCTGTCTGGCTGTGGAAAAGCACAAAGACTACAATGCTTTAAAGATTCAGATCACAAATTTGTTACTGCAGTATTGACTACTGGTATTCGATGTCTAGAGTACACCTAGAAATAGAGGGATCATTTATGGAGCTGTGAAAGAATCCCTTGGGAACTTTCTGCAGCTGGTTTGCAGGAGAAACTACACAAGTGTGAAATACCTTCTGTTCTTAAGGCGTGTGCAAGACCCTTCTCTCCACGGGACAAAAGTCACACCCTAACTGCAGACACAAAGGCTTTGTGTGACACAGGCTTTCTAATTAACGAACTCAATCAAAGCCAGGAGTGGATGGAGCTTCCCTTTGGATTCGGTGAACTTTAAATCAGCCCCTACATGTGGCCTTGTGGAGTTTCAGATGTTATCAACACACACCACACAGCAAATGTGGCCAGAGGGAGAAGAGCTCCAAATTAGCTGCCAGTATGATTTAGTATTGCAGATTATGATTCTTCAGATATTCAGTCTACGAGGGACCATACTGATCTTTCCCTACTTTTTGAATATCTACACATATTGACCTGCACAACAAGCAGAACTGGGAAAAAAAATTCAATAGATTCAATGCTTTTAATGCTGCTAATGATTCTGTGGATTGTGAAAATGCCTAAATGAAGAAAATCAGTCAGGAATAAAAATAACTTTACGCTGCCTCATTGCCTTTCCCTCTGATCTTTCACCAAAAGTCTTCCTCTGCTCCAATATTACTCCTGCTTTTGGATTCCCTGTGGCCTACACAGCTTGTACTGGCACAGCTGACTGAGCCTGCAACAGTTTGTGCTTCGTGGATAGTTCACTTGAAAATGACATTTCAGAAACTTAATGCTGCTGTTCTTTTAAAAACTGATTTGAGTTCCACCTGGAATTTTCATTCCTTCATATAGATCTCCACTTATGTTCTGCTGCTGCTGCACTGATTTGTATTGCCCAGAGAAGCTGTGGCTGCCCCTGGATCCCTGGAAGTGTCCAAGGCCAGGCTGGATGGAGCTCTGAGCAACTTGGGACAGTGCAAGGTGTCCCTGCCATGGCAGGGGTGGCACTGGATGAGCTTTAAGGTCCCTTCCAAGCCAAACCAGCCTGTGATTCTATGAAAGCCTCACAAACCTTCCAGTCACACACAAGAAGAGATTTCACACCATCACGCAGGTCTGTGTAAGAGATAAATGCTCAGGTCAGGGTGTGGGATGCTCAACTAACAGCAGTTCCATCAGAGAAGACAGAGAAAGAAAGGCACTGACAGCTCCCAGGGAAGCAGAAGGATTCTCTCTCAGGAACACATGCACTGCTGGGGCCTGGGCCACAGCCTGCTCTGCTTCCTGAGCGCCCTGGGAGCTGCTGCAGCCTCAGGAGCAGCCCCTCCATGGCATGCACTTCCCTGCGAGTGCAGCGCTCCCGCTGGATCCCCCATGCCAAGGGCACATGCAGCACACTGCAGGCAGCTGGACCAGCAGAGACAGAGACTGGGGAAGCTGAGAGCCCGCAGGAGCTGCTTTCCTTCTGACCTGAGCAGCAGCTAGTGCACTCTTGTGGTCTTCCAATGTCACCACAAGCTCGTTGTGCTGGGACAGCAAGTTCTTATGCTGTTGCTGCACAAAAAGAAGAACATCACATGTTTCACATAAAGTTCATTCTGAAGATCAATCAGGGAGGCTGGGGGGCGTTTGAACTAGGAAGATAATTCCATTTATTTTGAAAAGAAAATCCTGAGCTGGAATGACAGCACTTGTTTAACGTGGAATGCATATTAAACAGACAGAGGAAGTGAGCACACCAGGGAAGGAAATTTGAAGGCCAGGATTTGTGTAACTAAAAATTAGAAGCTGGGTAGATGTTGGTGAACGCTTTAAAAAAACAGAGCTGGAACACATTAGGCACTGAGTTTTGCCAAAACTCAATTCTCAACGTGTAAGACCAAATTCCCAATTCTAATGTCTACACTAAATACTTCTCTGCTTTGTTTTGTTTTGTTTTTTAATGGGCATATACCTAAAGTGCAAGTGGCCACAGACAAGAAATCCAGTTCAGCCATATTCCTCTCCTTTTTCCCACGTAACAGAAACCACGAGTTCGCGGCACAGCCTGCTTCGGCCTCGTGAAAACTGGGGGAAACTTTTCCTGATCTTGAAAGTTCTCCTCAGAGCAAAGCCTACCTTGACATCCTGCAGCTGGGTGTGAATGTCTTGGTGAGCTTTTCTCAACTGCCTGTTCTCCTCCCGTAAGTTATACAGGGATTCTGTTGAAAAGAAATTAAAAGAAATACGGAGTTTTTAAACCTGCCTAGATTTATAAAACCAGGCTAAGCACCAAAATTAAGACTATAACACAATCTACATAAAATGCCACACGACTGCTGTAGTAAAAATTAAGTAGAATAATTGTATGGCTTATTTTTCTTACCTCTCTCCGCAGCCCTATTAAAAGCTTTACATTTTCAAGCAGAAAATTGCAACATTTGGTGAAATTTTATATCAGTGCACCTAGTCTGCACCTGGAATTCTGCATCACTGCTCCCGCTGGGCACTGCAGATGGCAAAACTCCCTATGGAAATCTGAATCCTGAACAAGCAGAGGAAGGCACCCTCCTCCCTTTCCCCACATCACAGCTGGCGAGTGAGAATTTTCTGTCGTAGGACCAAGCTATTCCTCTGGAAAGGATGCCCAGATGGGCACCATGCTCCAAAAGCTTCTGGGATCAGGGAGAGGCTTCTATTTCCACTTTTTACATGATGATGATGTGGAGCCAACAACCAACCTCTGCCTGCAGAACAAAACCGCAAACAGCTCCAGAACCAAGCCGTGTGTTAGGGACACGTGGCAGAGAAGGCTCTGATGGACACGCTCCCAAGCTTTTGTTCTGTGGAATTGTGTAATGAGGATGGGAGAGGCCTGAAAGCTGCCCAGGATCTCTAACAGGAAACTGGATGCCAAGAGTAAAAACTGAATTCATCATCCAGGTGCACAGGTGCAATGTGTACCAGAGGCGCTGGTACATGTGGGGAAAAAGGAGGTGTAACATGGACATAAAGTCACTTCATAAAGAGGCGCAATTAAACCTCTGCCAGAAGTGGAAAATGTTCTTAGATTGCCTTTCAGTTACAAAAAAGGAGAGGCAAACCTTTTTTCTCCAAGTTTATACAAGTCTTAGAATTAAAAATTGAAGACTGGCTCAACAACTTCTGACACTTGACAGGCTTTTTTTTTTTTAAGGGTTGAATTTTTTACTATTTTTCTAAACCAGTTAGAAACACAAAGCACATATGAACAGATTTCAGGGAGAGCCCACAGAAAATTATCAATAAAATGCAACTTGTCAGGTGGCAGAAGATGCACGAATGACCTGTGAGTGAGAACAGAGAAAATGCCTCTCTCACACCACACAAAGCACAATGGCAAACACCCAATTTAACGTGGGCAGCCAGACACAGGTTAAATTTACCCTTCAGCTTGGAGATCTCCTGCTCCTTTTCCTGCTGCAGCTGTAGGTACCGCTCCTTGTGATCACTGAATGTCCTGCTGAACTCCTCTCCTTGTTTTCGGTGATCTTCCTCAAGGTCAGCGTGCTGTTTCTTTAGTTCTTCATGTTGACTCTGCAAATACCAAGTTGGGACACTGGAACAGCTCTGTATCTGCATATCTGGCTAATATTGTCTTTGGCAATTTGTTTAATAAGTGCAGATGAATAGGAAGCATTCATAACAGGGAGGTTATTATTCAAAGCATGCACATTGCAGCTCCTTTCAAACACAAAATGATCTCTGTGATGAGCAGGCTCCTGTTCCAGGGCTGTCACCTCACCCCAGAGCTGCACTGGCCCCCTGGGAGCTGCTGGATGTGTCTAAGAAAATCCAAACTACGTGAGGGCTGATAAGCCAGCATTCCCTACAAGTAATCGCATCTGATAAGATTAAATTACCCAGTGAAAACCCTGACTAGGAAAATCTGCAGGAAACCATCTTTTAAAAGTAAGAGGAAGGCTCTGTCCACACTCTGACACTCTGCAGGGAATCCCAGAACCCAGGCAGGCCGTGTCTCCCCAGCATAACCAGTCCCACAGGTGCTCTGCTGCCCCGGTCACTCACCTTCAGCATCTGGTGCTGCACACTCAGAGCGCTGTACCTGCTGTTCGAGTCTTGCTGGAAAACAAAAGCACTCATGTGAGACACCCTGACCTTGTCCTGAGCTCTGCACGTGCAGCTCTTTGGGAGCCACCAGCCAGGGGATGCAACTCCCCAGGAAACAAATCCATCTCTCCCCAGGCTCTGCAGCACAGCAAGCTCCTGCACTCTGCACATACTGCAGCAACAACCCATTTTAACTCATGTTACTCAGCTCCCAAACTGCTCCCCAGTTTCAACATGAAATAGCCATAAAATCCTAATTTACTTGCTTTATAAAGAGTTCTCTACAGGTCTCTGGGTCCTCTGCCAGATAGAGCTTTCCTTCTGGCACTCGGTATATAAAACCACGTTTCTTGATGTTTTTATATTTTCCAGTTCAAAGCCCATGTGTTAGAAAGCTGTCACTGTTCTTTTCCCTGTGGGCTAAGCTACAAAAAGATTTCTAATACCTTCTTATTCCCCTTTCCCCTTAAATATAACAACACTACGTTTGAACTACCATAATATAAACAGGGGGATTATTTTCTAAATTAATTTTCTGGAGAGATGTTAGTATCTCCTCCTATAGCGCAAATAATTAGGAATTGGAGAGCACTTATGAATGCAGAGTAGAACTGGAATAAGTGAGAGCTCTTTCAATTAGTATTTCGCAAGACCTCTTCCTTTGAACAGTCATAATTGCAAAGCATTTCCTTTTCCTTGCAACTCAAATAGCATCAGCTATTAAAAACTTGTACTAGGAATGATGACTTACCCTTCCTTTATTTAGTGTTTCCTGTGCTTCTAGTTTATAAACAAGAAAATCTGCAACATAAAAGGGAAAGTACTGATGAAACAAACCACCAGGAAGATGAGAATCTGTGCTTGAATAACTTGACTGTTGAGTACATAAATTCTCTCTAAGAGCTGAATATTTATGCAGAAACAATTTTCAAAAGGATCTTAAGAAAAACAACATATGGAGAATTTGACAAAATGCACAAATTTTGACAAAATATTTTCTTTAAAAAGTTTCATTAAATAGTTTCACTTAGAAGTTTCATATTATAGTGAGAAATGCAGAGTTCAGGCTCAAATCTACAGATGAGTAATTAAATCTGTTACATGAACTCACTCAGCAGAGGCCCAAAAGGAAAAGGACATTTATAAATTGTGTATTCTTGGAAATAATATAACATTTCCTCATTTATTTCTCGATCCTCTCTCTTTTCAGACAGTGAAAAGGTGTCTCACCCTCGGGTAGCAGCAGGACCCTGTTGTTCTACACTAGATGGCACCAGAAACCCACCGAGACCTGCATGCTGAGAATCATTTCTTACTGCTTTTCAGCTTTGCTAAAGCAGTATTTTAATTCAGCAGCTGAGTCCTCAGTCTAAGGAAGAATAGAGGCTCTACTCTGAAAATTGCAGTGAATTCAGAGACTGTGGAAACTCAGAGGACTGGATCCTGCTGAACTTCCACAGAGGGCAGAGGTGTAAGAAATACAATTTGTGCCAACATTTCCCCCTCACACACACCTAGAACTTCAGTTTTAATCAGGAAAAGGCATGCAAGCCTGTGTTCACCCTAAAGCACACGTAAAAGTACTGATCCAGAGTTTAATTTCCTGTTGATGGAATGCAGGAAAAGATCCCATGGTTTTGGTACAAGTTTTGAATTTCTGGCATGCCAGGACAGGATTTACACATGCCCATACCCCATGTACGTGTTGGGTTTATGTACATGGATACAACATATTCTCTGGGTGTATTATTTCATGTTGCAGTGATCTGTAAACAGTATTAAGAAGGTGATTACTTTTAAAAAGATCTGATTAAAACAGATTAAATAATTTAAAAAAAAACCTACTAAAAAGACCAGCACAGCTCTGCCAAGTGGATGCTAATATATAGCTAATATATTATCCAACTCATTTAAAACTGAAGAAAAACAATTTGAAATTACTTTCTACTATAATCAAGTTAAATATCAAAGTGATAAGCACATTTGTACCTTCTTTCGCTTTCTTATGTTCCAGCCTTTCCTTTTGTAATGACTTTTCTAATCTTGACCGATGCTCATACACAACTGAAAAGAGAAATTTTGCACACAATTCATTTAAAAAGTTACTTACACAAACCCCACCACCCAGCCCTAACACACCCAGGGAGTGCTGGCACTGAATGCACCAGGAAAATACAAGTGGAATGAGGTCATGGGATAAAGGGCTGCTTGCATCACTTGTGACAGGAACTTTTTTCCTTTTTGCACGCTTTCTCCATCCCAAATTCTGGGTTATTTGCATTGCTAAACATGGAATGTGATAACCAGGAGAGTGATTTGCTTATGGAGGCAGCCAGCTGTGGTGGAGCTACCAAATCCTCTTTCCTTCTTAGGAATGCAAGGACATTTTCCATGTTTCCATCCTCCCCTGCCTTGTTTGCACAGAGACAAGGAAATAAGACAGAACAAGTTTGTTGCCAGAGGAATTCCTGGCAGCACATGAAGTGTCACGAGGAGGGAAGGGAGATGCCCAAGGGCAGGACAGCTCTGAGAGGTGCAGCAGGGTAGGCTGAGACACAGGGAACCTGAGAGACATCCTAAATTCTTCCCATAACTTGGAATACAGCATTCATTTGCACTTTCTCCCAGCAAAAATGACTCCCAAAGGCTGTCCAAGCTGCCCATGATTCCTTTGCAGACACCATCCCAAAGTGGGCTTTCCATTTATGGCTTTGTTTGTTGTACCCAGGTGTGTTTAGGACATCCAATATCCTCTGGCACGAAGTTCCCCCGTTTGGCTGCCAGTAAAGCAGGATTTCACTCAGCCCATGCTGTGGACATGGAGTTTGGGATGTGGCACATCAGTGCCTATTTACCCTTCCCTCACCTCTTGTTATCTGAAACAGCCAAGTTTGCAGTGAAGGTATCAATTAAACCCCATGGAAATGTACAATTATATGTGTTTAAGCTCAGTTTAACACAAGTATCTTTCACTGCCCAAATTAACAGTTTACATTTTTTTAACGAGTTATTAATTTGTGTT
Source organism: Dasyornis broadbenti (assembly GCA_013397935.1). Lineage (NCBI taxonomy): Eukaryota > Metazoa > Chordata > Aves > Passeriformes > Dasyornithidae > Dasyornis > Dasyornis broadbenti. Next base: position 311,269 of record VZRN01006000.1, on the reverse strand, counting down.
AAAACACTGGGTGATTTTCCCATCAAAACTAGGAAACTCATTTTCTAAGAATAAACCACTGGCGAACGCAAGCCTTCAACAAGACGCCTCAAATAAAGATTTGTATCTTGGCAGCCACAGAAAACCCCTCTTGCACCTTAAAACATGTTCTTAATTCCACCAAGGTGCATTCTGCAGGCTTATCTACAAGTGTTTACGTTTTGGCTCCGAAGTTGGATTGCTAATCAATCCCCAGCACCTATCTCCACTTTGTTATTTATCTTCTAAAGTCAAGGGCATCAGTCAAGATGAGCCAATGTATCAACACCTTCTGTAAGAAAAGAAGCAGGCAGTGAATATTCCCAAAGTCACCAGCAGGCTTGGAGAAGGGGGGAAAAAAAAAAAAGGTAGCACTACAGTAATGGTTTTATTTAGGCCCTGAAGGTGGTGAATGCTGAATTATTGTGCAAAAGGAACCGTGGATGTAGCGCAGCAGCTCAGGAGAGCAATGAAAATCCATAATGGGCTTCCCCTCCCATGCAATCAGGGTGGAACAGGCTTTTTTGGCAAACACACGAAACCACAAATGGATTTGGAGGTCACGTTTTCCGTTCCACCTCGCCATCTGCAAGCGCACCTTCCACAGCTCTTACTGGGGCCTTAACAAGTGTGTGTGTGTGGGGGGGGAAACCCTGCACAACAACCCCAGCCCAGGGGCAGGAGGAAAGAGGCAGGAGAATGCAGGAATTGGGGTTTAGGGACCTCGGAGAGCTCAGAGAATCCCTGCTGAGTTCTGGGTTTCACCCTGCACTTGCAGGGTCTGAACACAGGCAGGGCATCCTCTCCTCTACCCGCTGTGTGCTAACCCCTGAAACAGTGGGACAAAGCTGGAGAAGTCCTAACACAGCCCCTGAGGCAGCCAAAAAGTGCAAGGAAAAACCTCCTCCCACACCTCTGCCCTTCTGGTTCATTTGCTGGTTGGCTCAGCACGTTCCTCTCTGATAAAAGTCCATAATGTGCAATGTACTGAAGGTGCTGATTAAGAATAATTATTAACAAAGCACAGTTCCATGTTTTCTCACTTGCTCCTTTGGGCAGTAGGTTTCAGGTCAGATTTTATAAGTACATATAGGTGTAAATCTCCCATAAATACGAATTATTTCCACCAGTGAGGAAGTTTAAAAGAGCACAAACTGCAAAGGACTTGTTACTACAGCAGGGATTTCTCCTCCTTCACTGTCAGCCTGGATATAAGACGTCTGAGGAAGAATCTGGAAGGAAAAAATACATTGAAAACCAGGTCTTCTTGTAAGAAGTTTCCCAGTAAGGGGTGGAACCTATAGAAGGAACCTGACAAAATCCTACTGTTGGGATGCACAAATAATTTTTCCTAGGGTAAGCTTTTAATTTTGTAGTGATCTTTGCACAAATAATTGAACTTTATTTCTAAATTATATGTAATATAATGGTAAAAAGAAGGGGGGAAATGTTGTCATCTAATGGCTAACAGGCACTATTCCAAAGATGGAGTTACTGCAGGTATCAGTTTAATTCTTGAAATTACCTATTGAATGTAACCTACACGAATGAACAAAGAACAACAAACTCAAAGACCCCAGACACAGAACTGTAATGTCACAGCTCAATTAAAGACGTTTCACCTCCCACAAGGAAACGCTGAACAGTCCTTGAACTGATCCGAACAAAATCAAGACTTGACTTAACCCAAATCAAGACTTGACTTAAGATTTTCCCCAAAAAGAAAAGGAAGCGAGGGATGAGGGAGGTGTGGGATGCCCTGCATGATCCCAGATGACACCACTTTGACCAGTGCTGATCGTTAATTGTGAAACAGGAATCAGGGGAGGTGATGAAACTGAGATTATTTAACAGCCAAGGTTCCTTCTCTTATCTCTGCTCTGCACCTCTAAGCAATAAAGCTATTATTAAGCAAAATAAGCCATTATTGTACATTTAAAAGAAAGCATTTCCTGGTTCACAATATCAGCACTTTTGTGAATGTGTTACTTTAATCATTTGAACAGAAGGATGATCCCAGAGTCTAAGAAGCCCCAGCTCCCACTATCCCAATACTGGAAAATGATGATTACATTGGGATTTAATCCATATTCGATGCAAAAAATTTTACTAATTTCAACACGGCTGTTTGTTACACAATTCTGAAGTCTTTCTCTGAGCTTACAGTAATGCCTTTTACTTAAAACCAGCAGATTGCAGTAGTCTTGGCAACACTCAGTGATATTTCCCCTCACACTGTGGCAGAGTTGAATTGAACCAGGAATGTGGGGTAAACCACACTGGCGCGTCTCTAGTAACACTGCAAAGATCTGCAAAACATAGACTTGCTATAAAAACAGTTAATTCCCAATTCTTGTCACTGCAAATAGAACAATTTAAAACATGAACCCATGGAAAAAGCTTTTCTGATGAAAGTAAAGCATTTCCGTGAGCCAAAGAATGCCTTCAATATGGGATATAAGATAAATTCTCTAATCCAATGACAGTAATTAAAATTTTGATCTCAGAAGATATTTTATGACTCCTCTGACACATTTTCATGCTGGAAGAAGATGTTATTAATACAGCAAGACCTGCTCTCCAAGTTCCACCTCTGCATTTAAATCAGTGAATCTGCTTTCAAACAACATCCACTGATTTCACTACTGATAATCTTATCGGAAACAGATCATCAAACCGTGGGTAGCAGCAGGATTCCCCACCACAGTACAAGCCATGCTGGCCACAGTATCACAGGGTGAGCTCCACCTATTTCAGAGATTCAATCAAAATGAATATTCCAGTGTCACTGTAAATATCTTAGGAAAAACAGAAGTATTCCCACAACAAAGACTAGGAAGTCTGTTTTAAGGATAGCACAAGGAAACAACATTGCAAAAAACCCATGTATTTATCATAGAATGGTTTGGGTTGGAAGGGACCTTAAATCTCACCTTGTTCCACCCCCCTGCCATGGGCACGGACACCTTCCACTAGACAAGGCTGCTCCAAGCCACAATACTTACAATATATTGAACAAAATATTGCAGCTGTTTAATAATTTATACCCTTGAAGTTTTCTGGTTTGAATTTACACAAAAAGGACAGAAATAGAAGCCAAGACAACATGAAACTGATCGTGTGTGAGGCTTCATTAGGGAACAGTTTTGCATCCAGGCAGGGATGGACTGGTCTCATTTTGCTCTCTGCAAACCACAACTGAACTGTATGGACCATGAGAATTACCTTTACTTCGAAACAAACTCCTACACTTTTCAATTTACTCACACGATCAAATAATGGTTTTGTCTGACTACAGCCAGTCATGTCAAATTCCTCCTGGAAAACCAAACTATGCATTGGCAGTTGTGCTTAAAAATGATCTCTGCTTTGACTGAATTCCCCAGTCATTTATGTTGCTCAGAGTATTAATAATTTGAAAAGTCTGTATTTAATATCTGGACCTTCAGATTTTTTTTTTAAGAGAAATCCTAACATCTCCTTTCAGAGATCCTGCACCAAAAATGAGCTATCAATTAAAATAAACCTGTTCTTCTGATTTTCTCAGTATTCCGCTAAGAAGTTCTGTTCTAACTAAAACGCTCCAGTAACTGGCTCTAGCTTTGTTTCGACGGCAGTTCTGAAAAATGGGAAATGCTGGGGAATTTGGCACATTAATGCACTTTACCCCACAAACACACGCTTGTATTTCTAAGATATCATTGTGGCCTCTATTCAATTGAAAGGATGACAGGAAAATTAATTTCTAAACTGGAACAAGCATCTACATTTAATAGAATCCTTTTATTCCACCCTGCCTCGCATACTACCTTTCTTAGAAGTCAATAACACCTCTAGGAAACAACAGATTGACGATAACTTGGGACAGAGGGAAGGATTTATCATGTTCTAACAGTAAACTGTAATAGCTGCTGCTAAAAATAAGTTGGAGAAGGGGTATTAAATGCGATTAAATATTTAATCCCTTACAGATAGGCTTCAGACCTGACTTTTCTTAGGAAGGAGATCATGTTTTCCAGAAAAGATCTCCAGTGCACTCCACAAAAGGTTTCTTCCAACCTTTGGTACCACAGGTGGGATCAGCATCCCACCTTGCGTTGCTGTTTTCTAAACACCAATAGATGATAAAGGCTTGTTTTTCTGGTTTTTTGTTGTTGTTGTTGTTGTTGTTTTATGATAAATGCAAATAGTTCAAACAAAACCTTTTAGACTTAAACTAGCAGAAAAACACAAACTTTGATCAAAGCTGCAGAGACAACAGTTTTCTTCTCATATCATCTCTGAATGTCTAGGTCTGCTCAACCCTCAGCTCCAAGAAGCAAGTGCCTGTTCCTTTTCTCAAGAATTGTTTTAGACTTTTTTTCAACTTTTATGCAGGTGTAGTGATTGTATCTACATGGTGTCAGGATCTATATAAATATCTATATTCAGAAACTAGTGCAAAACAGACCTTGAAGAACACAAACCAATCTATATATACACAAACTGCATCCAGAAATCAAGAGTTTGAGTTAGCGATTCATTTTTTGACTGAAAATTGCTTTGTTGAGTGTGGTGGTGTGGATAGGAGCAGGTTCTTTACTCTGCCCTCTGGGAGCTCAAGCAGACCATACTTCTCTCATCATCTCTCTAATTAAGCCCTGGAAATGACTGCCAAACTCTGGGATCTGAGTCACCTCAGGAAAATAAGATACCAGGCTAATTTCACATACCTTAGGGGAGGGGGAAAACCTAGAGGATGAAGTGGAGCAATAGCGGTTTCTTTTATTTCTTAATTAATGATATAGAGCAGAAAATCTCAGGAAGTTTGGGTTAAGCTACATCAGCAGAAAAAGATGAGAACTGCATCCAGCTCAAAAGACCCTTAAACAAGGACAGCATCCAAACTGGTCAGATCCCTCAAGTGCTCACCTCTCCAACAAGACTAGAAAGTCATGCCCTTGAATCCTAAAAAATTCCAAGAAAAATCACCCAATGAAGGATTCAGCTTTAATTATTTGTTCTCTATAGCTCATTTTTCCAGTAATCTGATTTATTTAGCTTTCATTACCATCAAACCTCAAAGCAGCACCTGACTTTCAGCAGGGCAGATTAAATTACTTTTTCCCTGCAAGGATCCTATTCCAAAAGGAGCAAAGTGAACTCTGTTAGCCACAAATTGCTGGCAATATCCTCACCAGCACATCAGAGATGCTATAATGGGTACTCAAACCTCAGAGAGGGTGGAAACCTTACTCATAAGTTGCCCCACCCAGACACACAGGCTGACAAGCAGCCAGCCCAATGAGACAATGCGCTTGGAACATCATTTTTAAGGCTCAGGAATTCAGTCGGGCAGGAATATCTGACACGAGAGCACCGTCAAAGAAGCCAGAATGCAACCTCACCACCATCAACACATCCTGCCTCCCTCCTCCTGTCCCAGCTCTCAAGTGTCCACACAGATCCATCACTGACGAGAGCTGGGAGGCTTAAATCATCATCAGGAACAAATACTGGGCTCTATTTTGCATCATGTTAGATAGCAGGTCTTGTGTCAAACTGGGGCGGGGGAACACCAAAATCCAGGGAACAAACCCACCCTATTGTCTCATTCTGCTCAATATTCCTGCAGACTGCTCTGTCTGAAGGAAATGCTGCAGCACTGGCAGAAATGTATCCTGGAACTGTTATGTCCGCAAGGAAAGTGATTTAAGGGCACTCAGGCACAGATTATGGGAATGAAGAAAGTATGAATATGGGCTCGTGTTCGATTTATCTTCCCAGTCACAGAATTCAGCTGCAGGACCCTTACTCGCTGCGGACCTGCAAACAAACTTCCCTGAGTTAACTGATCTGAACAGAGATCCAGCACCTTTTCTGTACTTGGGTTATGAGGAAGGTTTGGTAGTTCCAGACATCCCAAAATCTTGAGGCTGAGCGGCAAAACAGACCTGTACCTATCTAGTTTTATACATATATAGATGTACATTTAAATGTGACTACATATTACAGCACACACCTCCTCCATACTAAAGTTTTGCACAATTTCAAGCGTTTCACGTGTTTTAAGTATTTAGAACATTAAATACCCATTGCAAATGTGAATGGAGTACAACAGCCAGGTTCTCAGAGCAGGTTTTAAACCAAAGCATTCCATTTCAGGAAGCCAGGCAGCAGAATTTGAGATGCTGAGCTCGCCATTTCATGCAGCACCGCACCTCGTGGGGAAGTACACACAGAACCAACCTCTCCTCTTCCAGGGGATCTCTCAGACAGCAACAAAATAAATAAAGTAAGTGCTGCAGTGTTATGTGCAACCTGAAAGTCACAGGAATGAGACCAATTCAGGATTCTGTTATCAGGAAGAACAACCACACAGGAGCTGCAGTAGATGCAGCTCTACTTGTTTGATGCACATGAAAAATAAAAGTAAAAAAAAAAATTGAAAAGTAGTGCTGGTTCTTCCCAGCTCGGCCAGCTCAAAGTGCAAGTTTAAAACACAAAGAAAGAGGGATGTGATAGTGAAGCACACCCGCATCTGTATGTGCTCTCCAAGAGCAGCCTTGGCACCTGTGTAGTTTTCATGCAGAGATGATAAATATTAACCACTACAGGGACACAGAGCTGTGATCTGGCACTGTGGTGCACTGTGCAATCCCACACACATAATGGATCTGACCAACTCCTGGTAGGTCACCCCCACGGAGAGTCTCTTCATTTAGGACAATTGGCACAACAGGCACAGAGGAACCTACACTTGCTTTACAGCTGCTGCTTTCTAGCACTGGGTCAGAAACCTCTGAGGAGACCCACATCTTGTCCACAGCAGGGAAAACTCTGAACTCTCAAATCCAGAGTCCCTGCTGGGCTGGCTCAAGATTACAGGACAGTCTCAGCCTCACAGAGATTGCACAAAGCCATCAGATATCTTAAGACTCTCAGAGAAAGAGCAGGAAAATTAAAGGTAGTAAAAGTCACTTACTCTAGGCTGTTATTAGGATTAGGGATTAAAACAGATTAGACAGATTAAAATAGTACACGAGGGGTTACTCAACACCCAGAGGATGAGAAGACAGAAGCTGCAAGGGCTAAAAAGACATTTGTAGATACTTTCAATCCTGCAGCAGTCACGGGTACAATCAGGCTCACCTGCAGCTCTCAGTGTGGTTCTGTTCTAGCAACTGAAGCCTGTCCCTATGTGGCCAATAGTTCGAGACTTAGTTTGACACATCCATAATGGAGGAAAAGAGCATGAAGTTTTGGGTTTATCATTTTAAGAAATACTAAGTAATATTATCTGCATGTTTCAAATGTATATAGTGCTCAGAGAATGAGATTTAAAAATAATCAGCTTATTGGGAAGATCAGCTTCTCTGTGAAAGACCTTGTAGATAATAATGACTTTAGGTTTTCTCAGCAGTCAAAAAATTTTGTGTCATCTCTACATTCTGCCCCTGGTATTCCCTTTGCAGATTACAAACGCAGCCCTACTTTCTCCATGCCCAACAGAACTTTGGCAGAGAAAAATACTGAAGTTTTATACTCTTCTACAAAATCTTCTACAATGTGATGTAAAAATCTTCTACATGGGGTGTAGAAGTTTAAGATCCCAGCCTTTCTAACCCAGTTCTTCTCATGGTGTTCCTCAGGTCTGCCATCCTTCCCTTTGCACCCTGGGCTCATTCCAAGGGGCACAGACACTTCTCAGTGGAGTGGCTGGAGCTGTGAACGACAGAGAGAACAGAACTCCCCAAAACAGAGCCATGTGCAGCTCTCTCTTCAGATCAGGTGCGTGTGTTCAATGACTCTGAGGCCTCTTCCGGCACCACTTCCCAGTGATCTGTGCATTCTGCCTTGGTATTTTCCCATGTGTTCTCAGGAAACTGAGCCTCCTTCACGTGCTGGTGTGTTTGAGCAAAACAAGGCAATGAAAAAAGATAAAAATCTAAGACAGCTGGCTTTTCAAGGAAAAACAGAAAGAACAGCTCATTCGGGCATGAAGAACTGGCAAGTACCAAAAAGAAGGTTGTTAATACCTACACAGATGAGAAAAAAACATTAAAAACATGAAAAATAGCAGAGGGGACAGTAGGAAGTGAAGGGAACTGCACTCCGAGGTACAGCTGAGGATCTTAAGATCTTGGGCAGACCAAAGGCATTCAGGCCCTAAACTGCCACCCTCTCCATAAACTCAGGAGTGTCCACGAACCCCAGGCATTTCACAAATGGACTCAAGTTTTACTCACAGGCCCTGACAGGGGCACTCACAAGCTCTTCTGTGTGCAATCAGGAAAGCAACTGCCTTTGTAAGCTCCAGCAGTCACAACAAAACCCTACAAAAATTCAGATAACAGGCGATATTTCACTGTCCAAGAAATTCAATCCAGTCAGACTTCCAGGGGCACAGCCAGCCTGCCACAATAGAGCCTCAGGATTCTCAGAAACACCACTTTTAGAAGTTGCCATTCATATTTTTAGTTTACATTTAAACCTATAAAAGCCTCCTGATGCAATGGTTGTTCAGGAAATACAAGTCCAAGGCACCCTTTTCTCCTCAGCTTTAAAATCCTATTCAATCATCCAGGAGAGCTGTGAACAGCAAGAAATAAACCCCTGTTGATGCAGCACCCTCTTTTCCTTTAACTTTGCTCTTTAACAGCAAAGAAGAAGAACAGGTTTCTTTTTAAAACTATTTCAGAGTGCTCCATCATAGTTCAGGCCCCAAAATTATCTCTAGTCCAGGATCTATAGAGAAACTGGTTAATGCTGCATGGAAAAGATAAGTTGCATTACTTTACCAATGCAATACTTAAATTTTATTGTTCTCATAAAACAATAAACTCAAAGGATAAACTTTGGACAGCCAAGAGATGTAGCTCAGATATTCTTAGAGGGTTTTTTTATTATTTTTTATTTGGCAACAGGAACACTGTTGATTTAAAATCCAGGTCATCTAAAATCAAAAGTTCAAAGTGCAGTCAGATATTGCACCTGCAAACAGAGTTTTCTGTCAGCATTTTATGTTGTATCCAAGTCTCTGCTTAAAGAAAAATCTTTCCTGTTGTTCCATAAGAGTTAAACAGGAAAGGTTCAGGAATGGGTTTGGTGGTGGGTATCACCAGTCAGCTTCTGTCTCTCCAGGTGCTGGGCACAGGCACAGGCTCTGAATTCCCTGTGTTCTCCTCACTAATAAACTCCTAGTGCAAAAATCCAGGTGATTATACAGGGGAGGCGATTTCAGAAAGACGGGGAAGAAAAGTTTATTTCCCAAATCGTCTGAAGTCCTCGGGGATATAACTTCCCTTTACTTTAGTGGGACATTAGGCAGCTAGTGGCTGGTGCTGCATTCAGTATTTCTCTGGGCTCTCACACTCTCTTAGGTATAACAGCTACTTCCAGAACACAGGAAAATTTAAAGAACCATTTTTTATTGTTACATTTTATTTTTCCTTCTATTCTGTGACTTAATTGCTAGTGATTATTTTTTTAAACAGGGTTTACTGCTACCATACTTGGCATAGATAAATTCTCCTGCTTCACAGGCTTGATACACTGGCAGAGATCCCAGAACCATGTGAGTTTATTGCAGGGATCATCAAATCTATTAATGTTATCAGATCCTGGTCCATATTTCACGTTTCCCTTTGATACACCGAAACAAGCAAGAGAATTACATAAAATGCAGCACCCACAGCTGGCTGCCTGCTGCTTCCATGAACATGCCTGGATAGATGACGGCTACTCAAAATAATCTTTCAAGCGTGGAAAGTTCAAATTAACAGTCCTGACCTCATACATCTGATCCAGAGAATCTCTCCTCTGTGTAAGGATAAAGTTTGCTGCATGCTCCTCTTTGGCAAAGCCAGAGCAACAGAAAAAGCCAACTTGTCAAATTTTAGCTTGAGAACAAGATGTCCTGTGTCCTCTGCAAATACTACTGGCAAATACACAGCCTAGCAAGAGTAGCCCTTTAGCCATCTGCCACACACCCACCTCCCAGCCAAGCATTTACACCTTTCCTGAGACTAAAATGAAAGTTTCTGGCAATGAGCTCCATGGTATTACCTGGAAACGGCCTGAAATTGAAATACTAACTAATGATGCTGTCAGATGGTGATTAAACACATTGAAGGAACAAATCACTGTAAGAATCTAACAGCATAAACCCAACTCTGTGCTCTCTGCACACAAACTCTGTGCTCCCATGCATGCTTTGATGGATGCTTCCACAGGGAAAAGCACGGCTGAGGATCACCCTGAAGTTTAGTGTTGCTACAGATCCCTCTGATTCTTCTTTTATGCCATTTTGAGGAAGAAAACTTGAAAGCTGGCTCTCGGCTTTATCTGTGCTGACCTGATAACCTTGCACTTGACAATTAGAGAGGTGCTGAGGTCTCCCACTTCCCAGACCATTGATGTTCCTGCTGCTTTGCTTCTGATTTCTGGGCATGCAGATGTCAGACATGGATATCTTTACATCTTCAACTACAGGATACCCACATTTGCTGCATCCTTAAACCAAGATACACAAGGATTTGTAATTATGTGGCACCTCTAAGCCAAGAAATTAAAAGTTATTCCAAAAGTAATAGAATAGCCTTACTCAAATAACTTATTTCAACTTTACTTTCAAATTACCCTTTAAAAACACTTTATTAGAATACTCCTCTCCTCTATCCTGGAGCTAATTAAAGTTTATGCTGCCCAGGAACTGCAGATGAACGTTCAACATAAAATGAGCCCTGCAAAAGACAACAGAGAAGCCCACAAAAATCCCAGACTGGACAGAGTCTGTACTGCTAGATAGGCAAGCAGGCAGCACGCCTGCCTCTCCCATTTGTGCCAGGAACTGCCAAGTGATGTGTAGCCCTTTGGGAATAAGAGTCACTGCAAGATGTGTGGGAGTGAGTGGGAATGAGCTCTCTCTAGGAAACCACGGTAAAACCTCACCCTGACCTCGGCGGGGCTGGGATCCCAGCGCGGTGAGACCCTACAACCCCACAGGCTGCAGGAAAAGCGGGGGGAGAAGGAGTAAAACTTTGAGAGAGGTTGGACAGCCGGAGGAGGAGGAGGAGGAGGGTGCTCCGCACGCCCTGGGGAAGGGCAGCAGAGGCTCCTGCCGAGGGAGTACCTTGTAACTGAGCCGAGAGGGACTCCTGATGCTGCTGGTACTTGAGCGCCGTGGCCTCAGCCTTCCTGAGCTGGCCCTGCAGCTCGTAGTAGAGCATCGCCCCGTACAGGAACCCGAACACCACGGTCAGCAGCAGCAGCGTCTGGAAAATCCGCTTCTGTTTCCGGGAGCACATCCCGTTGCCCATGTCCCCGGCGGGGTCCCGAGGGCCCCCGCCCGTCACGGCTCAGCAGCGGGCGGGAGGCGGCGGCATCGGAGGCCCCGGGAGGAGGAGGAGGAGGAGGAGGAAGGAGGGAATGAGGGAAGGAGGGACGGCGGAGGCGGGGCCGGCCGAGTGTTTCAGCCCCTGGGCACGGCCGCGGCACCCGGGGCGGTCCTCCTGGGGCGGGCAGCAGCGGGGCTCATGCCGGGGATGCTCCGCGTCCTTGTCCCCGTGCCCGGTCCCTGCGGCCGGGGCAGAAGCGGCGCTGGAGCCGCGGGGCTGCGGGCCGGGGATGCGGGAAACAAAGGCAGGTCCCGGCCCCGCACTGACGTGTCCCCGCTCGGCCTCAGCTCCCCCGCCGCGGGATCCCCGAAGGAAGTCCCGCTCCGGGCGCGGCCTCATTGGGTCGGGCCGCGGGGCTCTGCCCTCCCTCCGGAGCGCATTGGGTGCCCGCCGCGTCCGTCCGCAGCGGGCCGAGCTTCCCCGCCCGCCCCCGCTGCCTCACCGCCTCAGCCCCTCAGCCCCTGGGGCGCCGGCGCCTCGGGAGCGGGGCTTCGGTGGTGATGGACAGGGGTGACACGGCGGGGCTGTGACAGAGGGGGTGACACGGCGGGGGTGACACACGGTGCGTGCCCGAGTGGCACCGCCGGGACCGGCTGGGGCTCAGGGGTACCGGCAAGGCGAAGCCCCAAAGAGCCCGGGCTTGTAGCGAAGCACCTGAGGTGTTCATGGAATCACAGGATGGTTTGGCTTGGAAGGGACTTTAAAGTCCATCCAGTGCCAGTCCTGCCATGGCAGGGACACCTTCCACTGTCCCAGGTTGCTCCAAGCCGCGTCCACCCTGGCCTTGGACACTTCCAGGGATCCATGGGCAGCCACAGCTGCTCTGGGCACCCTGTGCCAGGGCCTCCCCATCCTCACAGGGGACAATTCCTTCTCAATATCGCATCTAAACCTACTCATCAGATTGCTTTATTTTTTCATAGGTTGTTGGCTGCACTTTGTTTTGTTTCTTGAATGTCACAGCCTTCTCTGTGCTTGGCCTTTGCTTCCCCCAGAGCCCAGCCCAGGCCACTAGTGCATCGCAATTCAAACCCCCAAAAATGTGCCATCTTCATTCAGTGCTCCCAAATCCCACTGTGATGCCAAAACCACAGGTCACATACTTCATCAGCATAAACGCAGAGTTAGCCTAAATACAATCCCCTCTCCTAGCCTCTATTACAGCAAAACCAAAACCTGACCAAGACTCAAGGTAAACTAGAAGAATTAGCAAAAAAATGAAATACATATGTCAAAGTTATTTTTTTTAAAATATATCTAGCTCATAAATCTATGTTTTTCATAGGTATTATTCTGGCCTTAATAGAAAAACAACATCAAAGAAGTTTCAAAAATTCTTATTCAAATATTCTGCATATTCCAGTAATTAATAGCAGTCAGTACCACAAGCTAATATTGTTTCTAAGTGTATTTCAAAGATCTGTTTGATATATTTTCATTTATTGGAATTCCTTCCTTTCTGTTTGAGGACCAAAGTGTTTGAAATTATGATTTAGACACCCAAGAAGAGATTGTAATTGCTTTGAAACAGTGATCTTAAAAAAAAAAAAAGAGGAAAAAAGAAAAAATATCATGGTCTTTTTTCTCTTGTCTTTAGGAAGCTTCCTGGGGTACTCAAAGTTACATTTAAAATCTTTTGTTCTAACCATGAGTGTTTCAAGTCGAGGTATTTTCATGCTGGTTTAGAATGTCCATTTCTTTCACAAAAATATTCCCAGAAAGTTTCTTAGCATCACCCAAACTCCAGTTCCCCTCCCGCTCCCAAACTCCTTCAGAGCTGTCCTGTGCTTTTTCCATTTCTGGGCTTTTCGGGCTGAGTAAAATGAGATAATTCTTTATTTTTGGACTGAGACTTTAAAGTCACTGGGGATGATGTACGCTTCAGTATTATAACTCTTCAAATGATTTAATTTTTTGTGTTTCCACTTGTTGCTTACATCACCTCTCATAAAACCAGTCCGTGTCTATAGTTATGGTTATTTTGCCCTGGAGAACAATTGGCTGACATTTAAAAGTGCTAAAAATGTTAAAAATTATAAAATGTAAATTTGAAAGGACACTGAACCCACGGTGTTATTTAATACCAATTCCAAATACATTTAATTGATTATGGTGTAAATATACTTTATCTGCTTGTAGAAATTGGCAATATCATTAAAAAATGCTAAAGGGGGGGGGAAAAGCAAATTACTCTCTCATTTTGCTTAATCAAATATTACTTATATTCAGTATCTGCTAGTGATAGATCTCTTCAGCTCGTGTAAATTGTGATTCTCCATGAACAAACCAATTAAAGCTCAAATGAGGAATTTATTGGGAGCAAGGGACTATTATGCGAAGCTATTAGGCAAATTTGAATTGGAAGTCCCAAAATAGAAAGGCTTGGACCTAAAAGAGGCTGTAATATATTAAAAAAGCATTAAATTAGTTGCTAGGAGAGAAATGTTACTTGGACTAATCTCTGGATACGTTGCTGATATAATCAGAAGAGATGAGAAATGAGCGGTTTCCGAGCCGTGGGGAGGCTGCAGAGGGAATTCATGGCAGGAATTGACACACAGCCATTTATCAGCTCTGGTTTCATTTCCCAAGCAAAGGAGGCTGGTGCAACCCAGCTGCCTGTCAGTTTGGGCTCTTCTGTACCAGCCGTTGCCCAAAGCATTGGCCAATTTCTGTCAGGTTTGACCAGTCTGGAGAAACATTGAGCAAAATGAAGTTCCTCTAAGTTTTGAGAAATGCACGAATTATAACCCTGTAATTTCTTGTACATAGGGAAAGGCTACATGCACTCAACTGGGTAACTGAGAACCAGGGGAGAGATGTTAGAAAAATCCCACTTCCTTGGGACACAGGTCCTCATCATCATCCACAAGATGTGGGAAGTGCATCCTCTGTAATTTGGACACCACAGAACTCCATGTTTTGGTTTGCTTGTTTTTTTTGCGTATTTTCCTCCTCATAATATAATTTTCTTATATTTTCTTTCACTTTTTTCACTGTCAGTTTTACTAAACCTGATGCCACAATTATTACGTAACTAAGGACGCCAATATCTAATAAAAATGATCATTGAACAGCTTTGAGTTTTCCAGAATGGTGTAATGAGCACAGCAGCTAAATAGATCAGGCAGCAGGTCTTTTATGTATTTTTATTTTATTTTAATCTCCCCAATCAATGTATCAGGGACCCAAAGTGTTGTAAATGCTCAGTGAAGAATGTCCCACACAAGTCACAGCTCATTCCTTTGGTTGCCAGAAGTTAAGGAATGTTCTGGCAAGGCATCTGTTATTACCTCTCCAGCTACAAAGTGCATTCCAGCTGCAGATGTTTGGCCAAGAATGACCTTTCTGTCCAGTGCCCAAAGCTTACACATACAAAGATTGTTTTAACCTGCAGTATCATCTATTAGTGATTAGGAACTGCAGGAATAAAAAGATTGGACTTGAAGAGGTGAATGCTCCTGGGAAAATTGAATTTGCCCCTGCTTGAGGTCGTAGTTTGTGACATTGGGGGAAGTCAGGATTTTTATAGCTGACCTGTGTCTGAGGGTCCAGCTTGAGTGATCAGTTGAACTCTGCTCGCTGATGTCCAAACTGGAGGTGAAGACCAGGAGGGCTGTGTTTTGATGTAGAAAGATCTATGCTATTTAAAATCCTGGGAGGAAAAAAAAAATCAGATATAAGGTACACCAAACTGGACACTCCAGGTTATCAGAGCTTTGACATTTGTGCTCTGGTGCCCCAGTTCAGGATGTGGAATAGGAGATGATGATTGACTTCTACTTCATGGATGCATGTAAATACACCTTTATGTAAATCCTTCAGCATTCATGGTGGGAATGGGGATAAAACACTGGTGAGAAAATCTTGGGTGGGTACAAGGAGTAATTTAAACCATTCCCCACTGAGGTGAGAAATGTGGTTCCTGGTGGAGATGTCTGAGGAGCCTACACTGTGACTTTATCTTGTTTCTGGTGCTTCCTGACTTAAACAGACTTGTCATTTTACTGGCTCAAAACCATTATCCTTTGTAAATAATTAATGCACGTAAGTAGATGCATTAAAATGGACAGATGTTGCAGCAGGACCAGGAAGTAATGGAGCTATATTTGCCACAGAGGTATGAATTCATTGTGCACGTCACACACAGGATGCACTTGGAATTGCCATACGTGACTTTATGTCATTGCCACGCAGTCACCACAGCTGAAGTTCAATGTATCCTGTGCTGGAGCCATTAGCTGCCTGTCAAGGCAGAACAGCTTCTAAGAAACGCTGAAATTTGATCAGCCTATTGCTGAAATTCCCAGGAAAAAAAAAACCCTCTTCATGCCATTACATGCTCCATTGTTCTTAACATGACAGCTTCCATAAAAACAGTAGTAAACACTTAAAATAAAGAGTAGGATTCCATATCTTTGAAACAGTGAATTGGCTTTAAACAACGGTCAGGTGATCCACCTTTTAGGGACATTTGCAATTGGAAACCCCTGTTCCTGAGGAACGAAAAAGAAAAATAATAATGATTGAGTGCTAATGATAATCTGAATATTCCTGCAATTAAGAGGCTGGATATTCAAGATTTGGGGCACTGATGTAACAGCACATTGTGTGCATTGACACAGGGATCTGTTTGTATTTGGCTTCTGTGTGTTTTGTTGGTGATTCAGATCCCTCTGAACCAGTGGGTGAAATGCACACAACTCGGGCTGCCCCATGCGCAGGGAGGAGTTTTGTAGGATGAACAACTGCACATCAAAGCCCTGGGGCTGTGCTTGCAGCCAGGTGGGAATGGGAGCGAAAGATCCTAAGTGGGAGGAAAAACCCCTGCCTCCTGGGGGAGCACCATGCAGGGGTAAGGACACAGCAGCCTGGTGGGCTCTTCATGCCTGGAGTGGTGGGGAATTCTGTCTCCTATCTGTGAGGGAAGGGAGCTTCTCCATGTTGCTGTTTCGAAAGACAGCAGTTGCGTTCCGCTTTTTATGAGTTAGAGGAAATTGTTGAACTTGGGAAGGCTGACTGCAGACATTGTTTTTCTCTCATACATAGGATAATCTCCAGTGATTACATTTTCCTGGTGCATTTCCCATTGGGCTGTCCAGACTGGAGGCCGTGGCAGATGCAGGAGTAAATAGGTCAGTGAACTTTGAATTGTTCTATCCCCTGCTTTTCCCAGTCTTGTCACACTTATCCATTTTGTTCACAGTCTTTGTTTTTCCAGCATCTGAATAAAAGCCAGGATCTGATATCCCACAGCTGTAAAACTGTCTGGCCTTCCAGAAATCCCATCTTCGTAATTGTTTACATTATCATTGCACTGTAAGGTAGTGAGTGATGAACTAATGTACATTCATTGATGTTTATATCTGGGATATCTTTGGGATTTTTACAGGATCTGAAATGGAGACTTTTAAATGGAGTTTGGAAACTCTTACTTTGTAAAGTTAATTGGAGGAGAGAAAACATCCACTCAGGAATTTATGCTTAAAATCTGAAGAAATGCAGATAAAAAATTTTAAATGAACTCAGGATTTCAACAGCCATATCCATATTCATTTTCATAGTACTGCTGTCTCTGTTAATGATATTATCATGGCCTGGCAGACTCAGAAACAGAAGCTGTTTTTCCAGTCAGTTACAGCGCTATCCCCAAATTGTCATTGTAATTTAATTGAAGTTATTGACTTCTAGCTTTTTCTTATTCACCAGGAAAATCTGTGCAGGCTTCTTTCTCAAATCGTAACTATCTTTCCTAATTGTTAATCTTGGAAGGGCTTTGCTGTTACATTACAAACTGAAATTAGTTCCAGTCCAAAGGAATTTTACGTATTTGTTTGGGACACATAGAGGAGTGGAGAAAAGAGCTGAATTTGAAAACAACCTGCTGAAAAATCTCAGTCTCTTCTAAAAAAAAAATCCAAAATTACTTCAGTCCTATTAGTGAGGAATTACTCTTGACTACTTCCTGTTGAGAGAATTATGATGTTTTATTTGCTGCCAAAGCCTCATTTGAGTCACATTTTGCCTGATTCTGTTTCTGTTTGAGTTCCCTACAACAGATTTTGTGTAGGGCTCCCTGCACATTCTCCTGTTTACTGGAAGATGGATGGCTGGTGGCAGCTCTCAGTCATTTCTACATCCGTTTTCTTCACAGCTTTCCCTGTTTCCCAGCTCCTTGGTCTGTCTGGCATAAGGGGTTTTCTTGCAGAGGTCAGGTTTATTATGCACATAAGTGAAGACAACAAAGTAAAGAACCACTAAGGACTCAAATGATGATGGTCCTAAAATAATTAATGGCTCTACCAGTCCGACTCCTGAACCAGCTGTAGAAACCACACTGGAAATTGATCTTTTCTGCCTGTGAAAAAACATAACTTGGCTTTTGGCTTGGATCCGTTCAGCAACGTAAGGACAGGAAAAAAGATCCCGGGAGCTGTTTGTTTTTGTAGTTATTAAAACCGATGAGCTCAGGGTTTGGAAATGCTGCAAAAAAAAAAAAAAAAAAAAAAAAAAGGGGGGGA
>VZRN01006000.1:227364-293344 GCA_013397935.1 Dasyornis broadbenti | reverse complement strand
AAAAAAAAAGGGAGAGAAGACCTGGAGCAAAGCAAGGGGAATTCACACGCAGGATGGAGAGGGAATGTTGGATATCGGTGCCATCTAGTGGGAATTCTCCACATGATCGAGGAGAGCCAGGCTGCTGCTTTTCACCCTAAAAAAAATCTCATAGAGAAATAAATCATTGATGAGGGTGTGGGTGCTCAGCAGCATCAATAAGTAAGGCAGGGACTGTGTGAGATGGAGGCCACAGGTTTTGGATGAAAAAAGTAAAGTTAATTAAATCTCTGGTACAGCTCCTTACAAGGGGACTGTGTCTTTTATAGCTAGGTAACAAAAAACCCCTAACACTGCTCAGTGGGTGTGGAGGAGCTCTTTGCCTGTGGAAGGCTGGGGAGGGGCCGGAGACAGTGCTCATGCAGGATTTATTAACCATACCTGGATTGGAAGTGCTCGGAGGCAATGGAGCTCATAAAGTTTTACAAGCATTTACACAGCACATTTACATTGTGAATAAAGAAGTGCTGCAGCTGCTGGTAAGAACCTTTGCACGGAGTTACTGCCTTGTAAATAATGAGCCTTGAGAGCAAAATCTACTCACCTACATTATCAGACATTCCTGTGCTCTGGCCGTGATGATGAACAGTCCCTGAGAGCCATGAAGTCCAGCTCAGTGCATGCCTTTTTCATTTGATTTAAAAAAAAAAGAAAAAGTATTAATTTCCTTAGGAAATGATGTTGCAATCAGCCAAGGATGTTGTGTTTGTGCGTTGTTCACTTTGAAACCTTGTAATTCATGGTCTAATTCAAGCAGATTTACCAGAGGGCAGCAGTCTCAGATACCACATTCCTGAAAGTTTCATGCAAATAGGTGTCTGGGTAGAGGAGAGTGAGCCGGGGGAAATGTGCCATCAACTGGCCTCTAATAACATGGAAAAATATTTAATACATACTGCTGGCACGGAAAAAGAACTACTGTTACTTTTCATAGTAAACTATAACCCACAAGATTTTCAAAGATAAGCTGGAAGTATTTGTTTAGGCAAAAGTAACAGAAAAGTGGTAATAAAAAAGGAATGAGACAGGATCAGGGCATTGAGGAGCATCAGGGGTTTTACTCCTGGCTCCAGTCTCTGCAGTGGGATCCCTCACAGCCCAGCACACTGCCTGGCACCGTGGCACCACTGAATGCCACAAGGATTCTCGGCTGGAATGCATTTGGATCCTGGCAGAAACCCAAAGTTTTTGCCTTACCTAGATGGCTCTTGCTGTTTCATAAGAGAGCAGCCTGGTGTGTTCTGAACATGTTTGTGCTGTTTGCCACTCATTCTGCTTTAAATGTGAGATCCCCTTGTCCCGGGTGGGGGCTCAGAACTGCAATTTGTGGCTGCCAGGAGCCAGAGGGACTGGTGGTCCCTTAAGAAGGCGCCTCCTGCT
The DNA here is from genome assembly GCA_013397935.1 of Dasyornis broadbenti. Taxonomy (NCBI): domain Eukaryota; kingdom Metazoa; phylum Chordata; class Aves; order Passeriformes; family Dasyornithidae; genus Dasyornis; species Dasyornis broadbenti. The sequence continues at coordinate 291,925 of VZRN01006000.1, read as the reverse complement.
TAAAAAGCGGGTGGCAATTCAGAGAGTCCCAGGAAACAACGAATAGGAATGGAATGAATTCCTGATCTCTGGGCTGCCTCTGGGACATCTTCGCCTCTCTTGTCTTTGGGCTCAAAGGTGCCCTCCCTTCCTCCCCGCTTAGTGTGGAAAGAGGAGGATTTGGTTCATGGGCAGTTGGCCTTGCATCCGTAGGTATCCAAGGTGTGTTTACAGGAAGTCAGGCCAATCCTTGAGGAGGAGAGGGAGAGAGGAAGAGATACCAGAACCTGGCGATGCAGATCACAGAATCCCAGAATGGTTTGGGTTGGAAGGGACCTTAAAGATCATCTCATTCCAATCCCCTGCCATGGGCAGAGACACCTTCCACTTCCCAGGTTGCTCCAAGACCCATCCAGCCTGGCCTTGGACACTTCCAGGGATGGGACATCCATGATCAATGGGGACAAGTCCATGTGTTTCAGCAAATATCCCAAATCCCCACGGCACCAGGCACACTTGGAAAGCTGATTCTCTGTGGTTTCTCTTTGGATATTTTGTGGTTTTTGGAGTGTCACTGTTGCTGACCTTCTACAGGGCTGGGACATGAGGCTTTGGAGAGGAGCTGTAAATGTTATTTCTTGCACGTTGTTTATTATCTTCAAAAGGAATCTCCTCTTCAAACAGCCCCACAGAAGTTCCTGTATTTAAAAATAGCAACCCTAAAGGGCTTGCATTCTCCTTTGGGCTTAGCTTCTACCGGATTGCATGAGTGAAGGAAAAGCCAGGACATATAGGGAGGAAGTGACATGGACATATTGCTCATGATGAGAGCACTCAGCAAATGGGAAACAGAAATTTGGCAGGGGCAGTAAGGAAGATTAAAATACATCTGGACTAGAGCTGTGGTATTCCGAGGGGTGAAATAACTGAAACGACTGGAAATCAAAGTACGTTATTGGATATTTTAACATTCAAATGCCAGCAATGAGGAGAGTGAATTTGCCAAATTTTGGTAAAATAATATTTTATTATGGTGGGCTTTCTGCAGTGGCTCAGGATCTTCCTGGTTGCTTAAAATTAACTTGTTTTATCTGTAAAGAGACTGAAAGAATGGAGAAAGCTGCTGCAGCACAGCAATAAAACTTTTGATTTCATGTAGCACATGTAGAAGAAATCTGCTGTTTGGAAGACCTGATGGTTTTTCTCCACTTTCAGCAAGGAGAAATCTCCAAATTTAAAGATAAAATAATTCCTGACCTCTTACCCTTAAGAATGATTGATTAAAAGTGCAATTCCTAATCGAATCAAGTGTGTACTATATTTACCTACAGGCTGCACTTCTCAGAATTGCTATTTCATGTGTATTATGTGCATAAAACAAAGACTGGAATCCCTACAGACACTTTTCTGCGTGACACACTCGGTTCTCCTAAAGCCAACATCAGATTATTAACTACAGCATACTCGAGATTTCACTTTTACTTTCTTTTCCCTTCACAATTTAATAGGTGAAGGCTTTGTTTTGACTTGACTTCATAACCTGAGGCATGACTAACGCCGATGTGCAGCGATAAAACTTCCTGTTAGGGTAAATCCCAAGAAACTTGAGCAACTTTATTGTCAATTTGGACTCATACCAGTGTTACAGTGGAGGATTTTTTTCATTTTTATTTCCACAGTAAAAGTAAGAGGTCCCAGCTGGAAGATGACAGCCAGGCTGCATGTTAGAGCAGTTTCGGTCCAGAGCCAGACCTGTATTCTGCAGCCTCAATCTTTTTCTAATTAAAATACACTTGATCTATTGTTACAGTGCTCGGGAGCTTTTGAAGTCAGACTCCCCCTTTTCCACTTTTGCAAGGTATTTTGAGAAAAGAAGGCTGCCTCTGCTTTGGGACACATAAATGGAGCTTGGTTCCTAGATGACAGTAACCATCGAGTAGCTGAAGTTGTAAACTTCTTGTTCCGCTTTGATGTGTCCATCCTAAACCCCTGAATTTTTTACAGCAGTTATCACAATGGTATTTGCTGATAGATGAGGTTTAAGAGTGGGATTACTGTCTTTTTCTCCCCTCAGCTCAGTGTCCACTGTCTTTTTAAGGCTCTGTTCATGTGCTTCAGTGCAAATTTTGAAACTAGTTCAAGAAGTAAGTTTTATATGATTTTCTGAAGACATGAAGGCCTCAGGATCAGTCAGGATTACCCATCCTCTTTGTCACTTATAATCAAATATACCAATATTTCTCCATAAATACCAAAGGCACATGGCCTCGTCTGAAGCAAAGTTAAGTTTTATTAAATGGAAAATAACTTTCCATTTTTTTGAGTAGGAATTATTGTAATCTAAGATTTTTTTTTTTTTTGAAAACAGGTTCCTTCCCTTATTTGAAGGAAACAGCTAAACCCCTGACTTTAACGAGCTTCACACTGTTAGCAATGCGCTTCTTAGAGCTCACCTCAAAGCCCACACAGGTGTATCATGGTATTTGATATATTCACATGAGATGCAACACACAGCTGAAAACTTCAGGGTTCTCAGAGGTTGGAGGACACTCCTTAGTGTCACTTTATGGGAGAACAGTTGTCCTAGAAGAGCAGGAGCTAGTCTAAACTGATGTTTGGCATAATTAATCTCAGAGGATGCTCTACATCAGCCTCATCTCGGTTGAGGACTCCCCACCCCTGGAAGTGTCCAAGGCCAGGTTGGACGCTGGGACTGGCAGGGGGTGGAACTGGATGGGCTTTAAGGTCCCTTCCGACCCAAACCATCCTGGGATTCTGTGATAAAACCTGTAAGTGGCAGATCTCCAACATTTTTAGTTCATGCAGGATTTCTCCTGGCAATAACAAAAACTATTGAAGGTATCAAGGCTGTCACTGGTCACAACTTCACATGTAAACATTAAAAACTGCAGAGTGCAAAGCCACAGACTAATGATCAACCTTGGGGTGTTTTTCACTTACAAAACTCTGCAGTTCAGCCTGTGTAGAGCAGTCCCATATAACAGGAAACTTCACCCAAGAGATCTGGCCACAGGTCTTGAAATCTCTGGAAATCTTTTTAGTACTGTATGGGCCCCAAAACCTCTCGTTATAAACCAGATCCAGAACATGCATCCAAGCTTTCTGTCCTGTTTCCATGCCACAGTGCTTTGCTGGGACACAATTTAAATTCCTGTGAAGTCAAATTCTCCTTGACTACAAGAAACATTGACTGAGATCCTGCCTTTAAAAACAGCAAAGTAGAGGAGCCCCTGTGCTCAATCCCAACCAGCCAGGCCTTTGTGATCTGAGCTGCTTTCCACACAGCCTCGGAGGTGACAGATGGAAGTGACAGTCCTCTTTGAATCCAGGGAAGGAAGAATTCAGCCGTGGATTCTCCACACTTTCTGGGCACAGGCTGCCCAGAGAAGCTGTGGCTGCCCCACCCCTGGAAGTGTCCAAGGCCAGGTTGGATGAGGCTTGGAGCAACCTGGAATGGTGGAAGGTGTCCCTGCCCGTGGCAGGGGGTTGGAAGAAGAAGATCTTTCAGGTCCCTGCCAACTCAAACCATTCTGGGATTCTTTTCTATGGTTCTGTGAGTAAAATATTCCAAACCCTGGGCGTCTGACTGTTTTGGATACCATGTTGAAAAGCCTTGATGTCATCCCAAGCCAGATGGGGATCATACTCTAAATCTCCATTTCTTTTAGGCTGGGGGAGAGTTTCTCCCTTCAAAAAATGAGCTGCTTTTACTGAAACCACCAACCAGGAATGTGCTCTTGTCAATTTAAGTTATTTTCCTTTGCACCTAAAGATTGAGTCTGGGAAAAAATGTTGGGTTTTTTTTTATGTTTTACTTTGATCATACTGCTTCTCTGTCCAATAATCTTATATATTCCTTTTGCCTTGAAGTTTATGTGGACTTTACTTTGAGGCCATATTTACCCCTGAGACCAGGAGTCTGTTGTTGAATGGAATTTGGAAAAGGGATTAGAAAATACAGGGTATGAGCATGCATGTAAAATGTGCAGTAAAGAGCTTTAAAGTGGTGTCTCTCCATCCCTAGAGCCCCTCCAGCAGTGGCCAATAATGCTGATACCACCAAAGAGGATGATGAGGGAAACAAAAAGAAGAGAGAAACAAAAGGAAGAGGCAAACAGGCTGACTGATGATCCCCAGCTCATTAGTAAACTTTCTAAAAGGAGGGAAACATCCCAAAAATTCCTCACTCCAAGCTGATGTGTCATTTTTTAAGTTTCTTCTAGAACGCAGCTGCCTTCTGTACAAAGCCCACCTAGGCTTTGCTGTATTTTCATGGTTTCTGATTCACATTCATCAGCAAGAAGATTATCCAAGCTTTTTTAGGAACTTCCATTTGGATTGGGGGCTGTGTGACCTGTAACTTCACCTTTCCCTGACAATAAGCACCGCAAAAGTAAACGACTGGAGTATATTTGTGACAGTATTTGCAGAAACAAATCCAGCAAATCCTTCTGGGGTTCTTAGTAACCTCTCAGACGCTGAATAATAAATCAGCCCTTTGAAGTTGAGGACATAATCCTTTTTGGGGGGTTTTCAGTGAAATATGATTTCGCGTTTCAAGCCATGGCAGCGGCAGGGAAGCCTCTGCATGCAAATCACCTCGTGCTGATGAGGTATTGTTTTACTTTTTAATGAGGAGAGAAACGCTGACTAAAGTGCAGCCGTGTTCTACATTAGGAAGGAGCAGGGTATTTGTTAGCCAAATTTAACACCTTGTAACGAGAACATCCAGTGACAGAAATATTTCTTGCAAGTGCAGCCTGGTGGGAAAATGCTGAGATGTTCTGGCTCTCGATTTGCACAGCACAGTTCTGCTTTTTACAGGTACGTGCACTGCCAGGATGGAGTGGTTGCTCCTCATACTATTCCAGGTGTGGTTCCAGTGTTCATTTTACATCATTTTTATCCATTACAATCTAGGCGTGGCACTGGCACCTGAACTTCTCAGCAAATACAGAGGCTGGAGCCTAGTGGGAGTTGGCTCCCTTTTCCAACAAGCGACAGGGTGAGAGGAAACAGCCTCAAGTTGCACGAGGGGAGGTGTAAATTGGATATTGGGGAAAATTTCTTCATGGAAAGGCTTGTCAAGCTGCGGAACAGGCTGCCCAGAGCAGTGGTGGAGTCACCATCCCTGGAAGCGTTCAAGAATGGTGGATGTGGCACTTGAGGACGTGGTTTAATGGTGAACACGGTGCTGCTGCTGGGTTCACATGGGACTTAATGACCTGAGAGGTCTTTTCCAGCCTTAAAGATTCCATGACTTTATGATCCCTGATTGCTACAGAAGAAACTTCTCCAATCCATCTCGTGCTTCTCTCTGACACAAGGGATTTTTTTTCCCCCAGTTATTCTCTTCTCTGCCATTTAGGCAGAGTCACTTCGAGATTTGTTCTTCCCCCCACTTTCTTTTCTCCTTGTTCAATGATCTTTAACCCTTCATTATTTAAATTTCTCTTCTCCTTGCACTCTGCAATTCCTCAGCAGCACCACCACGTGTTGGATAACCCTGAAAACTCTGCTTTATGTGTCTGCTCAAGCATCGACATTTCGGACTTCATGCGGGGCCAGGACCCTGTGTGTTGTTCCTGTGGGGCACAGGAGTCTCCCAGATTCCTTCTGGCACAAAATCTGCTTCCAAAGGAGCTGGAAAGGTGGGACCAGGCGCTTTTCCTGGGATCCCCCAAACCTGGTGCCCTTCCAGGGTGAGGCCGCCAGGTGGCACCAGATCCCTGATGCTCGGGGACATCCCGGCCATTCCCGCACCTCCCGGCCATTCCCGCTTTTCCCGGGCATTCCCGCTTTTCCCGGCCATTCTTCCACCTCCCGGGTATTCACGCTTTTCCCGGCCATTCCGGCACCTCCCGGGCATTCCCGCTTTTCCTGGGCATTCTTGCTTTTCCCGGCCATTCCCGCTTTTCCCGGCCATTCCCGCTTTTCCCGGTCATTCCCGCACCTCCTGGCCATTCCTGTTTTTCCTGGGCATTCCCGCTTTCCCCGGGCATCCCAGCATCTCCTGGGCATTTCCAGCACCTCCCGGGTACCCCTCATCTCCCGACATTCCCTCATCTCCCGACATTCCCGCATTTCCCGGGCATTCTCCCGGGCAGAGCCGGCTCTGGCCCGGGCAGGGAATGCTGCGCTGAACACGGAGAGCTTCGGCTCCGCCTTTGTGCCTTTTGTGGTCCGGCAAAACGAAGCCCTGTGGAGATAAAACCGCTTTGGTTTCGACTTCAGGCTAGATAAAATGAAAGTTCCCCAGAAGGTGACTACGGAGATTGAACTAAACTCCAAATATTCAAGGTTCCTGAAAAAAAAAAAAAAAGAACCAAAAACCAACCAACCAACAACAACAACAACAACAAACAACAACAAAAACCCCCCCAAACAAAAAACAAACAAACAAAAAAACCCCCAAACCAACCAACCAACCAACCAACCAACCAACCAACCAACCAACCAACCAACCAACCAACCACAACAAAACCAACCAACCAACCAAACAAACAAACCCGCCAAAAATCGTGGTTACAGGGTTCCCTAAGCCAGGACAATTGTTTTGTGGGGATCCATGGAAGTCCTGGCTCCTGAAAAGGTCTCCTGGTCTGAAGGTTCTTTGTGGGAGGTTCTTTCAACCCATCTGCCCTTCATATTCCAGGACACCTTTGAGCAAAGCCGTCTGCTCTCATCCACCTATCCCTGGCTTCCTTGTTCTTCTGTGCCACAGATTTCCTTCAGATCTGCAGCTGGATGGATTCTGCTCATCAGGTGTTTGTGCCTTCCCTGTGGCATCTACATTTTCTGTTCTTGTGCAGTTCCAGGTGTTTGAGGAACATCTGGCATTTTACAGGGTCTAAAGAACCTGGCTACTGAGAGGAACAGCATTTTCTCCTCCAAAAAGTTGTAAATACTCCATTGACGCTCATCTTCCGCTCTTCTGCTCTGTTCACTGAGAGTAGACTCTGTTCAAGGAAAATAAAAGTTAGTTGGGGACACCTGTCTGTGTTTTATTTCAAAGGGGTCTTTTTATTTACCAATTTTGTTTCAGAGCCAAAAAAGAAATGGGATATGGGAAATAGGAAAAAAAAAAAATCCTTCCCCAGTTCACATTGGTTTATTCACAAAGATGTTCATTTTGTCACAAAACATAAAACCGTGTTTGATAATGTTCATCTGAGCTTCCCATGATCTGATACAGTGGCACAGCCCTCAAGAACACTGCTCTGAGCATCCTCTCTCTGCCTCTGCTTCACTTTGGACGTGTTACAAGCTGCCTGTTTCTTCCCTGGGAATGAGGGATGATCATTTGCTTCTACCAAAGTGGGGTTTATTTAAACTGTAAAAATTTAATCTCCCACTGTATATTTTTTCACAACTGGTTTTGTTTCAGTGGACATCCCTAGAGGTTAATATAATGGAAAAATACTTGCTGTGATTTTTTTTTTTTAATTGAACTTTTTCTTTCTGTCTATGAATTGCTGATAACATTCAGGAAAACTTTTTCCAGAACTTTTAAGCAGCCTTTGCCAGAGGTTTGTGAAGTGTTTTGAGATCTGCAGGATGAATACTCTCAAGTGCCAAGCGAGATGATAACAGTGGATGTTCATTACCTTGAAACAATCCACAGAGTTTCGTTGGAAACAAGAATGAAATATTTGTAGCCAGCTGATGGAAACCAGGGGCTTGCAAAACATTTTAATTCCCTTCTTCCCCCCACTGCAGCTCTCGTCCTGCTTTTCCTTGACCTGCTGTTCTCGGTGTGCTGGTAGGTTGCTTATTTTCAGTGCAAATTTGATTCACACAACACAAAGTCTGCACTGGAAGTGAAGCACTTTGGCTTAGGTTGCCTCATTATTTTTCTCCCTGGCACACCATGGCACAAGGCGGGTTTTGCAAAGCTTAATTGAAACCAACAGGTACCTCTCTCACCTGCCCTTGTTAGAAATGCCCGCCTGGTATTGAGTTTGTGTACTTGGGCTTGCACAAAAGTATTTATGGCAAATTGGTTTCAAACTTACTGTAACAGGGTTGCTGTGGCACCACAGGATGATTTGAGTCTCAGAATTTCACCCCTTGAGGTCCAGGTTTTACTTCACAACTAAAAATGCATCTGTTCATCTCTTCTAAGTGGACATTTTGCCACCGCATATCCCCACAATCACTGGGAACTCCTCAGAGTGGAGGCCTCAGTCAGAGCCCTAAAAGGAGAGGAAAGTGGAAATCTGTGTGAATGGGGGCTCTCCAGGGCAGCTCCAAATGGGGCTTTGGGTCACTCACTTTTCTCAGGAACATCTTTTATAGGAGATGTTTGTGAAGGGAAAATCTTGGTAATCTTAAAAGCATTGGAAACACGTTTTTCTTTTCAATGGACATCTGTCATGCTAAAGACAAAACAGGGTTAGAAAATAACGATGCGTCTGTGGCTCCAGATTATCTTCACTGCTTGTCCATCCCCAGAACAAACAGGATTTGTCAAAAGTCTTGCTGAGCATGAGTAAGTGTTGATGTAAATACAACACTCTGAAGTGTGCTTGGAGAAATCCCATCATAACTCAGGGAAATGTGAGCCAAAGGCAGAGCATCCCCGGCAGCCTGGAGTTCACCCTGCCGGAGGGGAGCTCTGAGTTCTTAGGAGAAAATATAAATGCTCCTGGAATGCCACTTCTGTGGCTTTGGTTTGTCATCTCTGAGCATGTGGGCTCTGCTTTATTGGCAACCCAAAGCCAGTGAGTTGTGGCACGAGGAATGTGCTGGACAAGGTCGGGAGTGTTTTAAGGCAGCAATTTCTTTCCTTGGTAACGTGAGGCAGAGATGTTTCACCAGACGAGTGAAGGTCGGGATGATTCAGGGTCATACTTAAAAGCACCGGCCTTGAAAGGGTGATAAACACACAGAGGGGCAGAATTTTCCACTGTTCAACTGGTTTTACAGCTGATTACTCCAGAGTGAGCACAGGTAACCATAAAAAACTCTGTTGCATTTACACCTTAGGGGAGGAGAGCACGGTGAAAGTCTCTTTGAATACCCGTTTTTTGGTATGTTGTAAACATGTCAGAAAAGCTCTTTGCAGGATGAGATTTTCCCTCTGGGGTCCAAGAGTTGAAAACTGGCTGGACTGGGTCGTGACAGTCTTTCTTGCAGCTTCAGCACAAATTGGACATGATCCCTTATTCTGGATTATAAAATTGTGGGCATTTTGTTTGTTAGGAGTAGGAGATTCACTGAGTGAGAATAATTCATGTTTCCTAAGCATGGCACATTTCTTTAATATGCCTGTTCTACAGGCAAAATGTGGCTGTGTCCTGTCCATCATCTGCCCTAGGAATGGGAAAATGAGTGACAGAAACTATTTGTTAAAATTGGTTTAAATTGTTCCACAAATGCTACAGGAAAGATACATTCTTTATGTAGTTACACTGCGATCTGTACTTAAAGTGAAATATACTGGGGGGAAAAAACAGACACGGTCAATGGGGTGTGTTAAAGGGCTTTTATTTGCATGGATGATTCACTTTGCCAGCTCTGATTTATAAATCTGTGGATTCTGACTAAACATCCATTTCAATAGCATTTTCCCCTCATAACCACATACTAGAGCTGGAGTTTGCTCAGCAGAACTGTCACCCCCCCCCTCCCCACCTCCAAAGATCAGATCTTTCTCAGCATCCTGATCTGTCTAGGGCTTAATGGTAAGAAATTTATTTTACATATCTAGGGGTAACAAAACAAAATCACTGCAGAAGGGAACAGGTGGAAACATTCGTGTTCTCTGATGTTTAGACTTGTATATCACAACAGATACTGATTTCTAGAGACTGATGGTTTATTATTAGTTTATTTCTCATAATTAGGCTGTCTGTGTGCTCACACGGACTTTGTGAGTCACATCTCAGCTCATTATCTTGGGAAACAGACCTATTATTTTTGAAAGCCATCCAGTCAATAAATTAGCTTGGAAGAAATGATAGTCCAAAACACCTTTTCAATAGATTGCTGTCATGCTTGGTTCCTATCAAAGAGAAGGCTGGATTTTTTGTCATGACATATGGATTAACTGAGCCTTTCCTGCTGTGAGAAAACAAAAGGCAATTGGTGATGCATGGAGCAAAAAAGATCTTAAAACAGAGACATCAACAAAGAAACACGACAGCATGAAAAGACAGAGTACAGTCTGCTGTCCCCATTTACAAAGTCATCCTGCCTGCAGCTCCAGCACACAGCCACTGCCTGTTTGTGCCTCCAACTCAGTGGCAGCGCTCCTCCTCTCCAGCATCTCAAACCCTGCAGCCCAGGCAGGAGGAGGGACACGTTAACCAGAGCTTTTTGGTCCTGGTGGTGCTTTCACGCTTGCTGTTGACCCACAAGAAGCTCGCCCAGTGTCAGCAAGGAATCATTCTCCAGGCACAGCTCCTTTTTTTGCTCTGGCTTCCGTTTGCTCTTCCACACTACTGGGGCCATATGGACATTTCAGTGTGGTACAACAGAACAAAGTGATTGTCACATTTTCGCCTCATTATTTATGCATGAATATGGCTTTTACCTGATATAATTTTTTCCTTGTATTTTATGCAGTTCTGATGTATTTAAATAGCTCCCTACATAATGTTTCATGTGACTTTGTAATTGCCAATTACATCTTGATGCTGGACGTAGATATAATACAGAGATTTAACACAGCTGGTTCTCATCTGGTGTGAGACAAAGGCTCTGTGCTGGATCAGCTCACATCCTCACCAGATCATAAAATCACAGAATATCCTGAGTTGGAAGGGACCCACAGGGATCATCCAGTCCAGTCCCTGGCCCTGCACAGACATCCCAACAATCCCACCTTGTGCATCCCTGGGAGCGTAGTCCAAAGGCTCCTGGAGCTCCCAGGGGCCGTGCCCATTCCCTGGGGAGCCAGTCCAGTGTCCCACCACTCTCTGGGGGAAGAACCTTTCCTAATATCCAACCCGAACCTCCCCTGACACAGCCCCATGCCAGATCCTGAGGCTCAGAGGTTGTTACACGGTGAGTGAGGGAGAGCCCAGAAGTGACACTGCCATGGTGATTTTCTTCCTGAGTGCAGCTTCAGGAATTTTGAACTTCCTAATATGACACTTAAAATTTAATCAAGTGAATCTTGATCATTATCTCATGTTGTTGCTCAGGTGGTCTGAATTGATATTTTGGCTTTTACCCCTTAAGGATCTGAGCACTTTTTCTTCAGTGTCTTTAGTAATAAATGCTTAGTATTTTCTTGGTTTTCAGAGAAGCAGATATTTTATCTACTATCTCTTTAAAAGTGTGTCACTTCTCTGAAATTCCGGCTATTTGTGTGAAAAATTATTCATCTATTGTGCCGCTGCTGTCATTTTGACTATTGCTTTTAAGTGTGATTGATTCTTAAAGAACAGCTAATAGAGCTCTTTGCCCACTATCCTCTTGTCATTGCTGGAGATAGAAAGAACCCTTTCAGCAGGAGAAACTATTGATTTTATTACACCTCGTACAGACTGCCATCAAAACAGAACCAGGGAGCTTGATCCTTCCCTTTCTAATCCCTGTTTTACATTGGTAATTCCTCTAGCTCGTTTCTGTGAGGAATGAGAGAGGCTCACACAGCCTCTGCAGATGGAAGGATCGGAGCTGTCATTCCTTAAAATACTGTCCCTTAAAATTATTCAGAAGAAAAGCAGAGGGGCTGTGGGGCTTGCACAGCAACCCTGAGAAAGTGGAAGAAAATGGTCACATCTTACTTTACCCACAAAGCCTTTAATTATTGATGAGCTCTACCTGCTTACATAACTCCCATAATGTAAACAGACCTTCATATCACATGGATTAATGGATTTGTCCTTAGGCCACCTTGGCAAGGCAGGGAGAACTTAAAGGGAATTTTGAAATTAAAGCACATCCCCCCCAGTGCCTTAAGACATGGAGGTGAAATCCAAGTGCTTTAATCCTGGCAGTGCAGTGAGAATTGCCAGCCCAAAGCTCACAATGGCCATGATTCTGATGGTGATGTTTCCCTGATGCTTTTAACAATCTGTGCTCAGTTCTGAGCAGGGCTTTGCCTGCCCCTTGCTGACAGCCCTCTGTGCTGCCTCAGATAACCTCTCCAGAAGTCATGGAAGCAGTATTTACCCTCAACAGGGATTATGCTGGAGGACACAGGTCTCTATTCTTGCCCGACAGTTCAAAAGAAAATATCTTCCTTCAGTGTTTCCTGTACTTCTGCCGGTCTTCACCTTTGGAGGCACCTGACAAAGGAGAAACTGGGATGAGAAATTAGATATTTCGGGAAAAATGCTGAGAAGAAGAGGAGGCCAAGACAGGGATATAGATGGGTGAAGGTGTCGGAGAAGGAGCAGAAGGAGGCACTGAGCTGAAAAAGAGGGAACTTGGCCTTGACCCCTCCTCTCAAGATTGCTAAATTATCAGTAATCACTCGATGTGAAGGTCAGGATAATCCCAGACTGCAGAGCCCAAACAGACAGCAACTTTTTCCTAGGCCAGGATTTAAGCCTAGAGGAAGATGAGATTTAGGACACATCTTTGCCCCTTATGTTTTTCTCTGGGATAATTTACATGGCTTCCTTGTGGTGATGCTGTGGATCCACTTCTTCTCTGCTGCAAGTTTAGATACTGCAGCTCTACTTTAGGAGCTAAACAGCCTCAAGTTATCTTTTTTTACAACTTTACAACTCTTCTCATGACTCCTTTCAGGTCACCTATGAGCTCTGGGAGCAAGAAAACAAACCCAATTCCCATAAACTTTTAACTCCTAGGCTGTCAAATTCTCGTTCCCATGCTGCATTTACTGACCTTTAAGTAAGTAAAAACAAGCCTTAAGATGGACAGAATGGTTTATCAGTAACTAATGTATATCCGAACACTGTCACTGCTGTGCTCAACACTTAAAGAGAGCAAATACAAAAAAACACCATAAGTTTAAAAATTCTGGATGAGTAGTAATGCTGCGACAGCCAAAATACACCATAGCATGGAAGCAAATCCCATTTTCACTGAATATAATGTATACCAAGAGAAACTGCTTTCAAACTGGGTTTTAGTACATTAATGCAATTCCTAATGACAGGAGCAGTGTCCTGTGGGGCTGCTACCTTGTTCAACACACACAGAATTAAGTGACAGGGGAGGGGCACCTCAGCTGCAGAGGAATCCCCCTTTATCCACAGGGCATCCCCTTTATCCATATCATGCCCACCCCAAGCTCTGTCTGTCAATTGCATACTGCCCTGGCCCAAATTATCAGCTACAACACTAATTGATGTTAAATGAAATGTTGCCTACCATACCAGTTTAATGAAATTCAATGTTTCTGTTGAATTTTCCTCCCGTGAGTTCAGTACCGAAGTGGGGGAAATGCTGTTGCACAGAACGTTCTGCAGTTGTTTTAGATCCACTTTTGTAATTGCTGATCAATCCACAGCCTTTTTTCCTGCATGCGTCATTGCTGGGGATAAGGGTCTTGTACAGAAAATTTAGGAGGCAACTTGCTGATGTGATAAAGATGTGATAGAAGCCTCTGACAGCCCTGCAGTGATTAACCTTGAGCAGTGGCTGATAGGAAATACATGGTTATAAAAGAAGGTGCGGCTACACTGAAAAAAAAGGTTGGCACATATTATTTTCTATTTCTAACTAAATTATTAGTTAGAATTATTAGAAACTGATCATTTCTCAATGTCAGGAACACTGCAAACAAGCTCAGCCAGCAGGTTTGGACTGCCTTGGCACCACTGCTGTAGTCACCCGTGCTATCATGATACGGGCGCATGCAAATTTGCCTCTGCAAATTGCAGCTGGTCTTTGCATTTATTCAGCCTCCAGGTGTTTTTCTGTGATCTAAAAGACAAATACATTTCTCTGCTAAGAGAAACCACCATGGCACACTCTAATGTTAGGGTTAATTGTCTATTTTTTGGTTATTATTTAGATTAGCACAAGGCTGAAGATCCCCAAGCAAGGTGCAGGTTTCTCTTGCACCCAAACACAAACCAAAGGGATTATTCCCACTTCAAGGAGCAAAAGGCTTAATTGTTGGAAGTCACTGAAAGTTAGTTAAATTGGCCTCCTCCAAAGCTATTTCCTACAGTTACTTGAGGCATAGCCCTGCTTTGAGCACAGGAGTTACCAGAAGAAGATCCGTGTGCTGTTCTCGTACCTGAGGCTGCAGCACACCATGGTTACAGTGATAGGATTCATAATTAAACAGCTGAAACCCAGCAAGGAGCGAGGGATTGAAAGGCACTGCCTGCTGACCAAATCCAGTTCCCTGTTATCACATGAAAACATATTTTAGAATTCTTTTAATGAAGTTACAGATTTCCACCACGCAGCTAGTTCTTTCTTTTGCTGCTGTTGCTTGCATTAGGCCATCCCAGACACTCACTGCTCCAACGTGTGCGTGGCTGCTTTGGTCTGGCTTGTGCCTTGTCTTTTACTGTGCCAGCATTCCTGGGGTGTCTCTGATATTGATCCTGTCCCACCCCCCTCTTCCACGGTGTGCTTTAAGAGAGCACTCAGGTGGCAACCCCTCTTTCCTCCCTCAGCTTCACCGTGCTAGTTGAAACAAGCCTCAGTTTCGCTCGTCTAAACAGATCAAATTCCTTCTCTTTTCCTGGCGGTCTGTCTGGTTCATCCTAACACTCCTGTTCCATGTCTGCATCACATTGAATTCTCTTCTCCAGCTCCCGAACAGTCAAAATTGTATGAGGTAGCTCAGAAGACCCCCTAGGAGGAGCAATTATTCCTAGTCCCCAAGTGTCTCATCCAGCTTTTCATGGCTTTAGATTCCATCCATGTTGTCCATAGACTTCAGCCTCAAAGTAATCTTGTTTTGCCAGCAGGAGATTCTCGTCCTCGTCAACCTTTTCCACAGCAGACTCCATGAGTTTGTGCCTATCACTTGTGCAAAGACATTACTATTTTTTCCCTGAGACTCATCGCTGAAAGTTCATTACTGAGCTTCCCATAACGAAACAATTCCCCTTTTGACACAACTCACCATTATATCCTCCTTAGCTTTTCTTCGCACAGAGAATTGCTAGAGGTTAAACAAGTAATTTCCCACATCTAAGAAATGCTTTGCTGAAGTCTGTATAGATCAGAGTTTGCATCTAAAAAGTCAATAATAGAAGAAAAATGTTGAGTTAGTTTGGCAAGGTTTAGCTTCATAAACTTTTCAGAACTTTACGGCCTTTCTATTAATCTTTAATTACAGTAATCGTCAGAAATATTTTTGATTTTTGCACAAATTAGGAGGTCAAGTCTAAAAAGCCTGTAGCTGCTGACATTGCCTTTTCCCCCTGTGTATCTAGGTGCTTAATTTATTATTGTCTTGATACCTGAATTAATAAAACATGCTTGGTTTGCAGTACTCAGCCCAGGCAACGCTCATTTTCTTGGAGAGCAGGCTGCTTTTTTCACTGCTGTATTTCCTTTCTGTGTAATTCCTTATAGCAATGCAGGTTTCTCAGACCCTTCTCGTGTAAGCCTTTGTAGGAGATGGGTTTCTCCACGAGTTAATTGCAGAATTATGAGCTGGGGATTCCATCCCAACACCATTTTGTTGTCGTTGTGGTGGCCGTGGCACAACCTGTTAAGCGGGGGATAAAGAGCCGTGCAGGCATGTGTGAAATATTTAATTGCCACTTGCTTGCTGCAGCCCTGCGCTCGCTGCTTCCTGGAGCGTGGTCAGCACAATTCCCCCACGCACAATGATTTTATTTGCATTTAGCAACAAATACTGCTGATGCTAATATCTGCCTCCCTGAAGAATTTTAAGGGAAAGCTTATTAAACCATTTTCAGTTCATCAGCTCCCTGTGGACAACGGTGTTTTTAAATCCTGCTGTAGAATATGTAAATATCCATCTATATGTGCATGGCAGTAGGGGGTTAACTCTGTGGATTAAAAGAGCTGTTCCAGGACATGTAGAATTCCTTGAGAATAAAGGAATTAAATACCTTTTCTCATATCAGAATTATTAGAGTGACAAGAATCCTCTGTGCTTCTTAGATATCCAGGATGAGGAAAACAGGATCTGTATACTGCTAACTTTTAAACAGTTCATTTATTCTTTTAGGAGAACTTGGTCATTAACATTTGAATTTTTTTTTTTTTTATTTTTTTTTTTAAATCATGGATGCTGATGAGTACCTTTGGAATATATGTTTTAGCATGAGGCACTCCAGAGAAGCTGTGGCTGCCCCATCCCTGGAAGTGCTCAAGGCCAAGTTGGATGGGGCCTGGAGCAACCTGGCGTAGTGGAAGGTGTGGAACTGGATGATCTTTAAGGTTCCTTCCAAGCCAAACTAATCTGTGATTCCCTTTTCTCATGTCCTTGGTCCCAGACTAACGCCAAACTGAGCGGTGCTGTTTAAACCATATGTTCAGGCACCTGAGCTTGACCCATTTTGGTTAAAAATGGATCTGGTTAAATTCTGGGGAGGGGATCCAGCAGGAAGGAAGGAGAGGAAAAAAAAAAACCAAACCCTTCTTTTCCTATCGAATACAACGAAGTTATCTTAATTTTAAAACATCTGTTTTAGTTCTAAAACCATGTGACAATCTGGGTCAGGTCTTGCAGTTGCTACTCACTCCAAATACACACTGCAGTCCGTGAGTGTCAATAAGGGAAAAACAAATACACAATATTAGATTTTTTCCCTCTTAGATTTCGGTATCACCATTCCCATTAAATTCTCCTGGTTTCTGTTAATAATTGAGAAATAGATTTATAGTAGGGGAACTGTCAGGAGGAAAAAGCACAGACAAATGCTCCTTTATGCTGCGGATAAAGCACCTTTCAAAGGCAATAAAAACATGAAGAATAAGGAAAAAAACCTCTCCTTTTTCATTTCATCCTTACCTCCAAGCCACTACATTAATTAGCTCTCTGACTGATTCCTCAGTCAGGGACTTAAAAGATCAATGGTGACAGTAGCCAGGCAGGTGATTTGGAGGCAAAACCAGTGAAGTAATGCTCTAATGTCTTTGGGAGAATCAAGTGTGGTCTAGTTGTGTCAGCAGAACAGACAGAGAGGGAAGTCACACACAGAACACGCCATGGACTTTCAGTTCCGTGACAAATCACCTGGAAGGGTATTCCTGGGATTTCATTAGCTCCTAATTGGAAGCAAACAAACAAAGCATTTATTCCTTTGAATTTTGGGATTTTACGTAGCAGTAATGTGCTCAGCACTGTGTCAGACAAAGGAGAAAGCCCAGGCTCACATGGCAGCTCACATCTGAGATCCATGAGAATTCCAAAGGGACAGGGAAACCCCGAGGAGAACTCGACTTCTGAGCACTTTTTTTCTTCGATTTATTTTGCGACTGCATTTTCAGTGATGTAGATGAGAGTTACCAGTTTGACCATCTAAACCCCAAATTTTGAGGGGGCTGCCCACCCCGGAGGATAAATTAGAATGATTGAAGTATCAGTGCTGATTGAGGCTGGAGTTTTACAGGATGAGGTTGCTGGAGTGCTGTTACTGCCTGGTTTGTGTGATTGACTTCATCCCTTTAGTGCCGCCCTGGCACTCACTGAACTGTGCTATGAACTCACTGAAAAATTCAGCAGGGGCAGCAAACCTCTTTTATCACATACTTTAAATTTTTTAAAATTTTTTTTTGTTTTTTTTCATTTATTTGTTTCAATTTTCTTAGAGGATAACTGCTGGAAATTTCCTATCCTCTGGACAGAATCAGGAATATTTGATAATCAGATTGTGTTGCCTACTTCTGACTGGCCAAGTCTCCAAGGGCTCTCTGTATCTCCTGACTTGAGGAGCCTTTAAACACTCCTAGAACGAATACCCTGAATTTGATTTCTCTGAATGCAGAAGCATGAAGATACTTTGCTAAAGTTTTGAGTGAGTTGCTTGTTCAGCTGCTTGCAGCTTTTTCAGGTGGCTATCAGCGTGGCCAAGAGAAGATCACTGTGAAAAAAAAATTGCTAAAAAATAAATAAAATAGTTCCTCCTAGGAAATATTTAGTAATACATGCACTGCTCTGCCAAGTAATGGATTGCTCTGGAGTTTCTAAACCCTAATTCTTTCCTTTGTGCTGAGATGAGGCTGGAATAGCTGCATTAAATTTAGAGTTACATCTGGCTCTCACCTGTGTAGGACAGAGAAGATGTGACTTGCCCCCAAAAGTGTGATTTTAATTTGAATGTACACAAGCACACCAGATTAGCCACTCATTGGAGTGTCGTTATCCCAAATCCAGAAATAGATGAAAGTACTCCCAGTTGCTATTGCCTGCCAACATAAAACTTATTTTAGGATTATATTGTCAAGAGCCTGTTCTTACCAGAGTTTTGGTTAACTAATGCTAAAGAGAAAAGCTCGGGAATGAGATCAGTGGTCTTTATAGAAGTAATTGTGGATGTGGGTAACATTTTATTTTCCCAATCAGATGTAATAGGTCCCTACAGAAATCTCCCCCTGACTTGAATATCAATGGGCTTCTACTAATTCTGTCAAGAAGAAGTACTTTGTTTGAACATTTTTCCTGTTTGGAGAGACTGAGTGAAGCGAAAACACCTTTTTGCCCTCTAAAACCACCTGAAAGGCAAAGGTTGTAGTGAGGTGGGGGTCACGTGTGTCCCAGTGACAGGACAAAAGGAAAAGGCCTTAAATTGTGCCAGGGGAGGTTTAGATTTGATATTAGGGAAAATTTCTGCATGGAAAAGGTTGTAAGCATTGGAACAAAGTTCCCAGAGCAGTGGTGGAGTCATTGTCCCTGGATGTGTTCAAAAAACATGCAGATGTGATCCTCGAGGACATGGTTTAGTGGTGAATGGGGTTGACTTTGATTTTGATGATCTTAAAGGTCTTTTCCAACCTCAACAACTCTGTGATCCTACTGCTCTGGGGTTGAATTGTTCGGACCCTTTTTATTTTCCCTCCAACCCCTCCTGCCCTCTCCTCTGGAGGAACATCAAAGGTGAATGAAAACCTAATTTCGTGTTCCTGGTTCCTGGTAATTTCTGTAGCTGGTGACTGTTGGATTGGCAGGGTGGAAGTGGCTGGGGAAGGAGTAGGATGCTGGCAGAAAATTCCCACAGAATGCAAACCTGTTGGAGAAACATTTCCTGTCTCTCATCACCCGCCGTGTGACACTGCCAAAGCCAGGGCCGGGAGCAGTGTCCCAGTCCCCAGCAGTTTGCTCAAACACAGCGAGTCTGTCCTCACTCTTGGTGGCAGGGAGTGTCTGTGGGTGGCTCTGCTGCTCCCAAGTACTGGAAGAGAGGGTCAGAGGGCAGAAACGCTCAGAAAGACAGAAATGAAGCAGGAATTTCAATTCAAAGCCTAATGGATGGGGTTCGGAGGCTGCTATTAGCAGAAATTATCACTGTGTTAATGTACTTCAGGCAGCATTTTTTACAGTTGAATATGGTGTTATTTTCCTAGTTATCCATTCCCTGACAAGTGGTTATAATCAAAGCTGTCTGTGAGCACTATTATCAGAAACTTACTATTATGTGCTGGAGGAAAAAATATCACGGGACGCTGCAGTGCCAGAAAACCATTGGAGGTTTTGAAGATCTACTGCAACACCACGTAGTTATTTATGTACTACTTTTACCTCCTGTGGAAGAAAATAATTTTAACTTAATTTTCTTGTCTTCCCCAACTGCTTTAGAAAATGCACCTCCCAAAATAAGTCCATAATTATGATTAACAACGCAGGCTGGATCCTCAGTTGCTGTGAATTAGCATTCCCCCATTCCTCGCAATGGAGCAAAGCCAATTCCTTGCAACAGAGAGAGCTCCCAGTGCCCTTGGCATGCTGCTTTACATCTTTAAGGATATTAACAAACCTTCTTTAATATAGCACTGCACAGAATTTACTCTGGCCAGAACAAACTTTTTTTAAAAAAAGGGATAAATCTGGCATCATGGTCCTAAAAGTCTTTAAAATTATCTCATAAACAAAATTAATCCTTTCAATATATTCTGTTGATGAATTAAATCAACAAAACTGCTATTGCTCTGTCATGTGATCTGGCTTTGGAGAACAACTTTATTTCCTTCTTAATTTTCAGGTAGGCCATATACTTAATAATATTACTGTAATTCTGGCACAGCCCTGTGAAGGAAGAAGCTCCAGTGAGACAACATAGAAAAGAAGTAATTACCAGAAAAGTTTTATATCTATACAGTTGACTACAAAACATGAAGAAAAAAAATTACCTACCATGGGGATTTTGAGGTTTAAGGATATGAATAGGCAATAAAAAATTCTGCACTTTTCATTTAATAAATCCTCAGTAATGATCAGATTAATTTGAGCGTCAGACTAATAATTTCTGAAAATGTCCTCTGTTTTAGGCTGCTCTGTCATGGTCTCCATTCTGTCAGTGATGATGAAAATGATGGTCCAAGACTAAGATTAGTGAAGAAAAATTCAGAATTGCTGAGGATTCACTGATAAACGCTTTGTATCTGAAACAGGTATATCACTGCAACTCGTTCCTTCCAGATCTCCCCTTCTCAGCTTCCCCTCTTTTTCATCTTACACCTGGGAATTGAACAACAGAGTCCAAAAAGGGTTTTGGAACAATCCTAAATCAGGAGTACTGTGAAGACAAATGGTAAATGTCTCTTACCCCAGCTGCTAAGTTAATTACTATAATGGGAAGCATCTTGACAGAAGCATTGCATATGGTTATTAGCAATTAACCCACCACTCCAAAAAATCACAATTCCTGCTAATAACAGAACAGAGCTCAGCCTTCCTAATTACAATCTCTGCATGAAAATTTCTTTATATCAGAAGGGACTGTTCAATCCTGTAACTAGCTACAATTTAGAAAGACTGGCAATGGAGATACTGAGAATTAGACAGGAAAATTAAAATAGAACAGGATGGTGTGACACTGACTCAAAGTTGTGGGCAACACTCGTTTGTGCTTGGGGATACACAACAACTGTCACAGCGTTTTTGTAGGAAATTATACATCAAAATTAAAATGCTAATGAGGGGGGAAATACGTTTCAAAGTGGAGAGGATAGGATGGAACATTTTGAGAGATACCAATTTTTTAACAGAATTTGTGTTCTGGACAGTGTTGTAAATAACATGCTGAATTTGGATTGCACTGGAATGTGACAGAACAATTTTCTGATCAACAAGAGAGGAGAATAATGTAATTTCCATCCCTTAGAAAGTCCTTCAGCGCTATATGGAGGGCATGAGCTGTTTTTTTTTTTACCCTAACCACTTGTATTCTAGGCAATTGGATCCCATTATAACTGCACAAAGCCACCAAGGGGAATTGGCACTTTACCTGCTCGGTTCAAAAGCTGGTTTAGCTGAGCAAGATGCAATTTAATTTACTCCTTTTCCCAGTCAGGCAGGGAACTGTGGTCAACATGTCCAGGGACTGGTTTGGTAGCAGCCAGGGTGTGGTTTGTAGGTGTCAAGATCAAAAAGATGCACAACTTACAGCAAATACATTTCAGGAGGGAAGGCACATGCCTGGTCATAGCAAGGATGTGGAGTATAAAACAGTAAAATTAACACTGCTTCCAGTGCCCTTTTCTCATGACATAGGCCAGTGTAAGAACCAGAATAAATGAGTCAGCTTCTACCTCTGTGTCAGGTCTGAAGGTTTAACTGAGCTGGGATCCCAGCAGATCAATTACCCCAGGCAGCTTTGAAACTCCTTCCACCAATGCGGGAACTCTACTCGCGGGAATCCTCCCATTACAGTCAACAGCTCTGCAGCATAGTCTCAATTAAAACACAACTGAGGAGGAAACATTAAATAGCATTTGTAAGAAGGGCACATTGCACCGACTGGGTTGGCTTTGGAGTTCAGGACAATGTCAGGGTCACAGCAGCTAACGTTTCCTGCCCAGAAAGCAGGGATTTTACACAGCTCCCTCTCCAAAATTTGGCTGCAGCTGTATTTTTCTGTGTGGCCCCCAGGCAAAGGTCTCATCTATTAAATGGTGTTCACTCTGAATTTCAGTACTTCCCAATTTGCATGTTGCCTGGTCCATTATTCTTAACAACTGGGTATAATATATGTTGTGTATAATTTGTAATGATCACATACAGCTTTGGAAAATAACGTTGAATAATTTATTTTTAAGTTCCTTAAGATGGAAAAAATTAAAATGTTTTTTTAAGGCTAATTTACCTCTCCTGGAAAAACCCCAACAACTAAGGAATAAGATCCTTTGATATTTTGCCATGATGTGATCCTGAAAATAATCCAGGTTGGGATGACATCACAGGACATAATGAACACTCAGCCTTGACATAATGAAGGTCTATTATTTTATGAAGAAAGATTTTCTGGGGTTTTAGAAATAAAATGATTAGAAAATGATGTACTCTGTGGGAGGTAATGAGATTAACTCAACATAAGGTCCTGTGGAGTTAAAACTACTCCAGACATAAGAAAGACTCAGCCATTCAGAGAAAATTTCAGGGTACAATTAATCTGCTCCAAGGCCAGATAAGGGCTGTGTGTTTTCTTCGCCATGAAAAAGAAATCAGTTGATAAAATCTCAAAGGGACCATGTCCATGCAGGCTTCAAAGCAACGAACAATATAAAATCAGTCTTCTTGTTATGAATGGCAAATGTTTACCTACTTTAGCAAAGGCCTTGGAAAATAAAAACCACACAGGAAACCACTTGTAAAGTGCGTGTAAAATGAGAAGTGTGTGTATCGTGTTTCAGGGCTGAAAGGGAGATAAATTAATGCTCTGTAAAACAGAGACTGACTCCTGACTGGTGAGGATGCTGACGTACCCATCCAGTTGTGTCTGCCACAAATTTGTGCAGGAGCTGCTTGAGAGCAACTGGAGACCAAGCCCATTCCACTGGAGTGGAAAGAAATCACAGTTTTTCGCACTGGTTGGCTCAGGGCCCATCTGCTCGTTCACAGCCCAGTGCCTAGTTAGTCACAGCTCTCTAGAGAGAGGGAAACCGTGCTGTAATGGACCTGGAGACCTACATTGGCTCATAAAATGCTTAAGGTGTGTTTTTCTCATTTTTTATTTGCTACTATGCACAGTTCCCTTTCCAGGTCAGTTGGTCTCCCTTCTCTTCCCAGTAAAGGGGAAAGAGTTCTGTTTTCACAGCAGTAAAGGTCCGGAGAGATCATAAAGAAGAAAGGATGGATGGTCTAGAGCACGGCAGGCAGCTCTGGGATTTAAAAACCACTCCTCATTTCCCAGTTTTATGTTCTTGCTGTCAGTAACTCTCAGCAGTAGCGGTGTTATCCATCCCTCAAGATTTTAAACGCGTTTATTTTCACGGTTACCTCTTGGAAGTGCTCAGATGCGATTGCAGTGGGCATCCTGTACAGAACAAAGAAGGACTAGAGGTAAAAAAAGAGAAGCCAAGCTACGTCTGTGTCAGCGCAGCAGAATCAGAACGCGCTTGGCATCCTGGCGCCGGAGGGAGAGCAGGGCGGGCAGCCGGGGCTGGAGGCTGCGCATCCCTTCGTACGCTGTGCATGGAAAACAACCCCGTCCTCATCTCCTCCTGCGGGCTACACCCGGCGGGCTGTGGAGCAGGAGAACTCCCTTTCCAGGCGGGAATGGAGCGGCATTGCCGAGGGGAGCAGTCGGGACACGGCAGAGCCAGCAGCGGCACACCCGGCTCCCCACGCCGGCGCTGCCCGGCGGGGCGGGGATGGGGGCGGGCCGGGACCGCCCCGCCCGTGGCGCGGCTCTGCCGCCGCTTTAAATGATTTGGGGGCCGGCAGCAGCGGGTGTTTTGCTCGTGCTGCTGCTTCAGTCGTCTTTCCGTTCTCCCTGCCCCGGCAGCGCCATGGGAGCCGGGCCGGCGCTGCTGCTGCTGCCGCCCGTGTTCCTGAGCTGGGCTCTGTTCGCCCGCAGCGCGCCCGCGGAGCCGCGGCTGCAGCGGGGCATGTGAGTGAGTGTGAGGGGCTTGGGGCTGTGAGGGAGTGTGGGGCGCTGTGAGGGAGTGTGCGGGGCTCGGGGCTGTGAGGGAGTGTGGGGCGCTGTGAGTGAGTGTGCGGGGCTCGGGAAGCTAGCACGGCCGGGACACGCCGCCCGTGTTCCTGCAGCGAGGGTCCTGTGCCCCTCGGGTCCCCGGGGCGGCAGGGAAAGTTTGGGTGGGTGCGCTGGAACTCCGCACGGCTCCCGGAGTTGTTGTGGATGGGGCTTGCGAGGGAGGAAGGAGACCTTGGCTTTGCCGCGGGAGGCGAAGGCATCGCCGTTTGGCGAGCGGAGCCCGTCCCTGCCTCGCTGAGCCCGGCGTGGGGAGAGCACCGCGGCAAAGATCGGGGTGAAGGATGGAAATGCCGGCGGGAAGAGCAGGAGAGGTGGCAGCGATGGGAACATCCACCCGCGGCCGGGAGCGCACAAAGAGCTCGGGGCCACACGTGTGCGGGTGCCGGGCAAGTTTCTCTGAGGGGTTCTGCAGGGCTTGAGCAACAAATGCCCTTTGTTGTAAGTGCAATTTAGCATTTGTGTCCAGACGTAGGTTTCTGGTCAGACTCTAAAAGAGAGTAGCTGGCAACATGCGCAAAATTCATGGTTAAAGTTTTTGTGTTTTGAAATTGAATGTTTCTGGGAGCTGTTTCCTGCTTTGTGTACCTTTCTCATCTCGTGTTTCCAAGGAATATTGTGTCCCTCTGCTCCCTTGCTCAAACCACCCTGACAACAGCCTTTTCAGATGTCTGTCTATACCCTAATTTCTAACCTCTCTTACCTTCCTGGTTTTTATCTTCATCAATGTCATCCCACTCTTTCATAATTAATGCCTTGTATTTGCTTTCAATTTAGTTATTTATTCTGTCTGAACATTGAGATTTCCAAGCCTATTGCTCACTGGCTTTCTATACAATACATATTTACATGGTATTTACCAGAAGTGCTTTTAAGGTGGTTTATATTACTCCATTTTGCTGGAGCACGAAGTATCCATCACAGTGCTTAGAGAAGTTAAGTTCATTCTGTGGTAAAACATTTTCCTGTGTTAAAAGTGCTCTGTGTTTCTTTCAGGCATGCTTCGTGCTTTCTTTCTGAGCAATTACTCTACCAGGAGGAGGAATAGCGTTGGCCTACATTAATCTGTTTGCATTTGACATCAGTAATAACTATGATTCTGCACTTTTGAAGCTGGAGGTGCTGTTAACTGTGAATTGCCTCCAAACAATTTTTGTTTGCTTGTACCTTTCCAAAGATCGTGTCACTGAAAGATTAGAGGGAAATGTTCACTTCTGGAAATGATGCTGTGTGAGGATGGTGCTGTTGGGCTGGAGTCACTGGGAGCAGCAGTGCACTGTCAGCCAGCAGCAATCAGAAACACCCACCCAAACCCCCAGACCTGTGGCAGAGTCTTGAGTGCTTTTCCCAAGGGGGATATTCCTGAAATGACTGCCATTCTTACTGCTTTTCCTGAGCTGGGGCAAGTCTAAGTGTTATTCCAAACTTTTCTCGCAATTTAGGGACTTTACCTTTGGTGTAAGCAGAAATCAAGATGTCACTACTCTTCAGAAGTGAGTCTGCCAGCTTTTACCAAGGAACAGTGAAATGTCCAGGAGCACTCTTTTCACGAAGCACCTTTTTCTAATGATTCTGGTTTGTTCTTTTGACGTTAGTCATCTGCAGTCAATGAAATCAGAACAGCAAATGTATCCCTTGGAACATACCATGCCGAGTATGTTCTTTGCTGTTGTTTTGATTGAGATCTTATGTGGCTGAGGCTATACAGGATATTCTTCATAATTGTTTTTGTTCTGTTGCTAACTTGAGTGTTTGCTCCGAGCTAGAAATGCTAGAGGGATCTATGTGGATGTTGGTGTTCTGCTTCCAAGCCCCCTGAGGAGATTTAATGTAGAACAGATTATAGGATGATGAGATATTTCTATCAGCTGCTTTTCCATACAATTAGCCCTTGATGATCTTCTAATAGAACTTCAGAGAACTGTGGAACGACCGGAGAACAGATACAGCATTTTCACTGTAAAGCACATTTGGGCTTTTAGATGAGGAATTTGCCATCTCTCATGATAAAATGCACATTTTTAACACTTTGTTGTGAGCTCTCTAGTCCAAAACTGGGGTGTGTAAGACGATGTCAGTGTGGTGTGTGGTAATCTGGCACTGGGTTCACTTTTAGCACTGGCCTTCACAGAAGTCAAGGGGTGATTGTGGGACAGTGCAGAAATAAGAGCTAAGAGAAGAGGACCTGAGTTGCTGTCAGAAGTGGTAAGTCCTCGCCTAGAGAATATTCCCCTGGGAGTTGGAGCAGTACAGATGTCTGCTGGTAGGGAGGGATATAGGACAGAGCAGGAGGCAGGAGTGGTTATGAGCTGTGTGCTGAGAATCCCCTTTGTGCAATAAATATCATCGTGCGCAGTTCAAACTGGGTCAGGGCTCAAGAATGGATTCTTCTGTTCCCAGGTGAGTCGAGTGAGGACTTCTTTGACAAAGTCAGGAGCTAAGTTCTGTTCCTGTCAGCATTAAGCCCCTTGAGTCACTGTGGTTTTGCAGGGCCACGATGACATCCAAAGGGGCTGGTTTGCTTTTAGAGGATCCAGTCACCATCTTGCAATAAAACTGCTGGGCTTAGAGTTTTTCTTTACTGCTCACATGTTGTATCTGCGTATTTTCACTTTATCCATAAGAAATCTGGTCAAATTCCAAGGAACACCTGGATGTAGAGCTGGATTCCTGGCTGAGGAGCTGTTTTCCAGCTTCTTCAATTCTGTGGGGCACTATCAGCTTTCTTGTGCTCCTCCAGATAAATCACGTTCCCAGAAGCAAAATCTAACATTCACATCCCATCTGCATTTGCAGCCCTTGAGTAAACTTGGCCCTTCAGCTGTACCAGCTGTTGGGCACAATGACACAGGACTGGTTTTGCACCACTGCAAACAGATGTGGCTGTGGACACTCTTTTCAAGTGTTATAAATAAAAATTTCTTTTAAGGTGCAATTAAAAAAGGCAAAGTCCACTTTTTTTTTAAGGACTGGAATGTATTTCAAGAATTAAGTGCTGTCGTGCAAAGCAATTCCATGTGAAGAGATGCCTCTGAGTTGTGATTGTTAGAGTGGAACAAATTGCATGTCAATTTGAATATGTTGGAATTCAGTGCAGAAAGCAAAAGTAACACAAGAAATGTTTCCATAAAGTAGATGGAGATACAGCTTAAACTTGGAGGCTGGAATTTTGTCATAATACTGTCCAAATGATGTGAAAAGAAGGTTGTGTAATCATTTCTTGGTGAGAAATTGTCTCAATATATTGGCTGTTCAGCCAGTATGCTGCATTTTCAGCTCTGGTAATGCCAATTTGCAGGTGTGAGGAACGTTTATATTCCCAGCATTAAATAAGGGCCTAAAGTATGTTTACTTTTTTGATCAGAACTGAATAATGTAGTGGAACTTCCTTCCATTTCTTTGAATTGGTTATCTTACACTTGAAGGTTTTGTAGTTAAAAAAAAATTGTAGGTTTCCTGGTGAAAATAAAGACCTAGTTTGCCGCTGGTGTATTTAAATTTTGTAATTTAATACATTTCTGCATTACATTTGTACATCAATGAAGTCTCTCTTTTTAAACCGTGGCTGAAGTGATACTGGCAAACGGGAGTTGCTGCCAAATTTTGATTTAGACTACTGAATTTTACCTAACAAGTTGTTTCTGGCTGAAACCTCAAGTCCTTCTCATTCCTGTCTGCAGAGAATCTGTAGGGTTGCAGTAAACCCTCAGTGCTCTTGAACAGCAGCTACTCCAGCCTTTGAGGCTTGGAGAATGTGATTTTAGTAAGCATGGTTTAAATGCTTTGGCGTAGAAGTTTATGGTGGCTTCATCCCCTCATTTCCCCATCCCTGCCCCCCAGTCCTTTAATTTGCAGTTGAAGACTGAGATGTTTCTCATCTTTGTGAATGTGAACATCACACTGAACAAAGATAGCCCTTGTAGCCTGTGCACTACAGGATGCCGCCACCAGATAGAGCTCATGCTGGTCAGCATTGCAGCACAGAATCCCATTTCTCAAGACTTTGCACTCAAAGCTTCTGTTTCACAGTTTCTGGAGGAATATTAATTTTGGATTTAGTATTTTAACAGATGGCAAAGCGCTCTTTTCCTTTTCTCCCCCAGTATATTCACTGTCAGGAGACTTAAAGATAATGAATGAGTGTCGTGGTGGTACTGTACTTTTCCTGATTTATGACGTTTTCCGGCTCTTCGGGAGAAAAATGAGATCAAGACTTTCTCCTAAACTCTGAAATAGCTGTAAGACAGGATCATAAAATGTGATAGCCTGAAGTTGTTATATCTATCAGAGATGAACTTGATCTGTAAATATTTTCCAGTTTTAGAAATTCCTGGGTTTGTATCAGAGACATCATAAAATGGTTTTAAATCTCACAAGAGGATTAGAAATTTGCTGCTCATAATCACAGTAGCTCATAATGCTCATAATCACATATGTACTGTATGATTCTTAAATCTTAAGGTAAGAAAGATCCTGTTCCCCTTCACTTTTAATGGGATTTGATGTCTCTCATTACTCTCCAAAAATACACTCCAAGAGGGGAAAACTTGTCAGGTTTCTTTAGGTGTAATTGTGTTATGGAATGTTGCTATAGTTTAGTTATTTATGCAATAGTGTAATGTGCTTGAAATGTGGGTTTGCAGTTTTTCTTGGGAAAATTGCCTGTTTTTGAGCTTTGACTTTTCTTCTGCATTGTTTATATCCAGCCTTGCCTGTTTTCCCTAGTTCTGGGCATGCCATGATCTAGATATGACAGACTGTGGAATATTTTTAATAAATTTGAAGAAACCCCCAGTGAGAAGGGACGAGATTATCTGTGGTGGAAGACCTGGTTTCGAGGTGACTTTTTAGCAGAACTTTGAAGTGATGCTTTGGCTCCCAGAGGGTTAACAGCCCATATTGCAGACTTTATTCACCAATTAAATACCTTTTCTCTTTGAACACAGTTAATAGATTTCCTTCCTCTGAAATTCAAGCCTGTTATTGCTTACGTTCCCTCTCAAATCTACTGCATTTAATTTATTTCTGAGGAGAAAGAAGTTTCCTTTCATTACTGCGAAATCAAAGCATTTTAAAATTATACACCGAACATATGTAGTCCTGGGTTTGTGCTTTGGATTCCAGGCTAGTCTTGGTTTAGAACTAATCGTTAATTGTTCTGGAGGGGAACTTGATATTTCTGCCTTTGGTGTAAGATGATGTGTGCTTTAATGTGCACACAAGCTGAGCTCCATGTCGGTGCCT
The DNA here is from genome assembly GCA_013397935.1 of Dasyornis broadbenti. Lineage (NCBI taxonomy): Eukaryota > Metazoa > Chordata > Aves > Passeriformes > Dasyornithidae > Dasyornis > Dasyornis broadbenti. The sequence continues at coordinate 262,664 of VZRN01006000.1, read as the reverse complement.
TTGACCTGTGGATGAATATTTGATCTCGTGTGTGTGGAAAAGGGGAATGTTATTTATAAGTCAGAGTGCTGACACTTGTGTTTGTGTTCTTTAATAGAAATGCCTTGCTGTCTTCCCTTTGTAAGTCATAGCAGAACTTGGCACAAAATCTTGTTTAGAAGGGAGTGCCATGCCCAGACCGTGTTTTTATGTACACAACTTAATTCAGTATTGCAAATATGTTGTCTCAGGATGTGCCTGAGAAGAGGCTTTATGAGGTGCTTTCTATTGTTTTTATAAAAAAGATGTCTCCTCAAAATTTGAACCGCTTGGGTATTTTGGGCCTGGTCTTTTCAGGTTGGAATGTTCTGTATAGGAAATGAGTTTTTATACTCCTCAACCCTCAGGAGACTCTTCAGTAGTTGTCCTTCTGTTTGTAATTGCTGGTGCTCTCCCTGCCTGACCAGTGCACCATCAATGGTGCAAAATACAGTTGCACAAACTTCTCTCATCATTATATTACCTATATCTTGTAACTGTGAGTTGAGGCCTGTCCATGTCTTCCTGCAGAGTAACACCAGGAGCTGTGGGTTATTTAGAACCTCAGTATAAGTTTCTAATTCAAAAGATATAAATTGAGATTTTTCGCCCTTCTAGTTTGCCACTGCTGAACACTAATCCACTAAAGCACGCTTGTTAGTTTTTCTGTGGCTAAAATTCATAAAATATTTAGCTTAACCAAGTTTTTTTAATGTTAAAGCAAACAAACAAAAACCCCAAACCAAACAAAACCTCTCCAAAAAATGGACATTTGCATCATTTGTATGAAGCTAATGATTTATAGGGAAGTAAAAGACTTGGAATATTTTAACACGTAAAACATGGGCATTTAGGGGTTTTTCTTATATACATGGCACATATTAGATGTAATGGTATTTGTGTCAGTTTGACTGGAAGTTATATATTGTATGTTACTTTAAAAGTAAGCTTTCAGGAAAAAAAAGTTTTGCTTTGAAACTGTTAAAATCTGGCAACCACCAAAAAAAGCAGTGAACAATTCCTAGATTATTCTGGTTGCCAAAATAGAACTGAGGATTTCACTACCTCCTATCTCATTTAATTGTCAAACAGGGTGGCACTTGCTGTGAACCAGAGTGAGCTTTCCTTATGACAAAGTGGTGTGACACTTTGAGTGATTTTTATGTTAATATTTTAACATCAGGTCCCTTTGTGCCTTCCTGCCTGCCAGAAGGAGCTCAGGTGTGTGTACCTGGCAGATTTATGGGGTACACATTCCTCTGCCATGGAATGGTAACGGCAATGGGTGTAGCTAACGTGAAATTACACCTAGAAGTGGCTGCTGGTACTCAGTGCTTTCCTCTCTGATTTCACTCTTTTACATTCTTAGTTTTGTCTGGATTTTGGACTCTGGTTCGCTTTGTCTTAGCGATGAGTACAGGCGAGCTATTTCTTAGTCTCCTTTCGTGTGATATCTCATATGGTTTTCTAATGATGTTAAGAGAGAGATCCTTGGGACGTGGGTCCTTAGGTTGTCTGGAAAGCTGTGTGTTTGTGCCGCCTGGGGCTTTGCAGGCCTGCCTGGTCCCTGGCAGTGGTGCTGATGCTCTCCTGGCTGTAGAGAAGAAACTGTAAAACTGGATGTTACTGAGGACCAAATCTACGTGATACTAAAAGAAAAAAATCCCTCCCTGATTTTAAAATGCAAAAAAAAGGTGGCTTGGCCAGTCATGGTTAAATGATCTGGATGTGTGTTTATCTTCTGCTTTCCTTGCTAACCAAAATAGATTATTCTGTCCTGGGGTTTCTACTTAACCATCCAGGAGGATGGTTAAGTAGAAGGTAAACGACAGGCGCTGCACTTTGATAGCAGCAAGAACTCAAAATCTTATTGTTGTTATAATAGCTGAGTGTGTAATTAATCATCTCCTATTGATTTGCTCTTGGTCTAGATGCAGGGCACAAAGGCTGAAGGAACTCTCGTGTTATTGAGCTGCCCCATCTAATCAAAGAGAGGATGTGAGTAAGACACAGCGGTGCATTAGTAACGTATGGGATGAGGGGAGTCTTGTGTGGTGGACCTCCATCCACAGAGCCAGAGAGCAGCAGTGATAATGAGACCTAATCTAAATGAGCTTGGTGCTTACAATCCGTGTCCCAGAGGGGCTATAAACATCACAAATATTGATACAGGATCAGGAGACAGCAGGGATTGATTAGTGGTCAAGGGAGCAGGATGTCCTAATTGTCTCTGGTAGTGCTGATTAATTTTATCAGGGAAATGAGCCTTAAAATAGATTAAGGGTAGAAAGAGGAGCGTGGCAGTTTAAAAAATAGAAGCCTTTTCTGTCATTCTAGCCTTTGTGAATTATTAAGCAATATGTATCTAGAGACAAAATTTATATATGTAAGTAAATATATGTAGCTAGTTCTTTGGACCTTTTGTTTCTGTGGCCTATTTCCTAGTTTGACTTTTCTTTTTCTGTGCTCAAATAAAATTTGTTTTTTTCTCATTTCCAGTTGAGATTATATAGATTAAAAACTGTTAATCATCATCTCCTTTGCAAAGAACATCACATAGCTGTCTGTTTCTCCTCTGCAGTTCCACATGTTTCTGTATGGTGCCGCCTTGCCTTTCTAGAGGTCTTTTTTGTAAGACAGTGGTGATGTTTTGCTGGGATGTTGGAGGTGTGAGGCGATTCATACAGCCTGAAAAGTCTCTAACCAAATGCATTGTAGCAGTGTACAACTATTTTCAGATCAATGTCAGTGCAAAAACATTTATCATCACAGCAGAGGAGAATTTAGCCCTGACTGTAATCTTGGTTCCTTTAAGGAAAATTCTTGTTTGATCTTTTCAAAGTAAAACTGAATAAGCAGTCTGTGGTTTTCTAAACTTTTAATAACAGTGTAAGGGGAAGGAGCACCAACCAATTAGTGTTTTGAAAATACAGAATTCCAGCAAGTCGCTTCCTATGACAGGTTTCATCTATTGACTGTTTTATGGGAAGATCAATAGTGTTCAGGCTGCAAATTCATCAGCTCAGGCAAGGCAGGCTGCAACATCTCATTTTTGGGAAGATGTTAACAACCGTCTGACTTGGTGTAGAAGGTGGTGTCATTCACTGAGTCTCTGTGGAAAGACCTAAAATCAGACAGCCAAATTCATACTCGTTAATGTTTTGATTTAAAGTTTGCGCTGTTGAAAGAAATCTTTTGGGATATCTTGATGTGTGTTTGCTCTCTTGCTACTGTTAAATCTGCCCTACCTTTAGCTTCTTCTGTTGAACTGGGAGAAAAGTGGATGAGTAGAACGAGAGGTTTACCTTCGCATTCCAAGAGCCAGGTGCTGAGCAGAAAAAGCAAATATCCCTGTCACAGAGACATGATGGGCCTTTCCAAAGGACAGAGTCCAAGGCCAGATTGGATGAGGTGTGGAGCAACCTGTTCTAGTAGAAGGTGTCCCTGCCCATGGCAGGGGAGGTGGAATAAGGTGATCCTTAAGGTCCTTTCCAGCTCAAACCATTCTGTGATTTTGTGGTAGATGTGTTCCCTTGCTTTTTAAAATTCCAAACACAGGGACGAATTACATCCCGCCCAGAGATGCTTTTAATTTTCTCTGAACTTTTGCCGTTGTGCGGTGGTTCACAGGCACCGCAGCCACATGATTAGCCCAGGCTGCTCTTGCTCCGTGTTGGTCTAATTATCTGTTCATTAGAATCTCGAGTCTTGAGCTGGAAGTGTGTAGGGTGTCTTTGTTTAAAGGGCAGTCTCCTAATGCAAATATTACGAGAGCTTTCTGCCTTGCCTGAGTCAGACTGACAGGCTAATAATAGCCTTGGTGTTAGCCTTGGCTGGCGCAGAGCACCAGTGCCAAAAGGTTTTAAGGGACCGGTGTATCAATCAAATCATGGCCCATAATATGCATTTGAGTGTTTTGCTCGTTTTAACGCTTAAACTCCCATTAAGAAATATCTTCTGAATGCAAAGGGCATGGGAGTAAAATGGGAGCTGTTCTCTAATACACACTTACATCCACTTGAAGCTTCAGCCTAATTCTGGATGGCCTCTGTCTGATTAACAGAGTCCCACAGAGCTGAATTCTACCTTCAATATAGCTGTAGCCTTGTTCCAGAAGCTGTTGTTAAGTTTATAGGTAAGGTATCAAATGAGTCAGATGGCTTAAAAACTGGTGTGTTGACTGTGTGTGTGGGGAGCTGTGAAGGTGCTGAATTGTTGGAGAGGGCATGTTTGATTCCCAGCTTTGCCAGCAGAGGATTACATGTTATGCAATTGCTGCAGTTTAATTATAGTGTTTCAGCAGTTTTGATATCTGCCTTTAAATTATCCCAAGGGCATCAAGGAGGAATGGCTTACTTTGAATAAATCTTCATAAACATATGACTCTGCTGCTGGCTTGTTTTGTTCTGTGAGCGCCATCGTTCCCATTAACTACATCCTAGAAGTCAATACTGCTATTCCTGGAAACATGGCAATATCACATGAGCAGGAACTTATGGGATGGGCTCAGTGTGTCATTACAACCATTGTCAGCTCCTCTCTTTTTATTTATGGAAGAGCGATGCATATGAATGTACCTTTATCTGGAAAGTTTTAGGCAATTCTAATAAAAGGAGATCTGCATGAATTATCAGAACACGATGTTCTATTCACTGGAGGGAGAATCATTTTAAAAAGCCTGCTAAGTGAGGCATGGTTGCTAAGTAAGGCAAGGGTTTTATTAGACCAACTGACGTAATGGAAAAAAAAAAAAGAAAACCAGGCAAGATTTTGGCCACACAAAGATCTTCTTTGGATGGGAAACAAATGGCAGACTTTGTGCTAAGAATGGCTTGGGAACAATGGCTCTGAACTTCAGCTAAATACGTTAAATGGGGAGGTAATTCCAGAGGGAAGGGGTAGCTGGGACACATGGGAAAGATTGCTAAGGAATGGAGATGACATGGGAATGTGGAGGAAGGCTGGTTTCTTGAGGAATTTGAGGCAACCTGAAACTGGGCTGTGACCAGCTCCTGTCATGCTTTGAGGCGTTGGCAGGCAGGGCAGACCCGAGGAATGGGAAATACGGAGCAATATCGAGTATGGACTCTGCAAGGGAGGAGGAAGAGCATTGAGGTATGGCCACTGGCAGTGGGGTTTAGGATGATGGAGCTGAGCAGTTTCAATAAAGCCTGGGAGACACAGATATTCTTGTTCAGGAAAGTAACTTTCATCAAGGTCAGGTGCTCCAGTACAAATGGATTCTTTACTTTTTTTCCATGGAGAGATAGGACAATCAGAGTGGGTTCTGGGCTATGTTCTCTTAACTTCCTTTGCAAAGGCTGCTTGAATGCCTGAGGCATGGTTGGCTTGGCTTTCAATCGGTTCCATTCTTCTTACTGAAGTGTTCGTGTTGGGCAAAAGTTCTCTTTATCCTGAGGTGATGTCCCTGGTGTTCTCTTGGGACTTGTGGTGCCTTTGGGAGACTTGAGTGGGTGTCCCATTCTCTGTGGAGTAATGACAATGTTCTGCATGGCACTGGGACTGTTGTGGAGTGGATTTCATCCAGGCAGGGCTTCTTCCAAGTATTCATCTCAGCATAGTGCTTTCGTGTTCTGCACAGGCTTAATTTAATGGTGTTTGTAAACTTCTTGAAAACCCGTGGATGAAAGATGTTCTCTTATTAGCACGGCTGCCTTGTGTGGTGTTCAGGCATAACAGGGAGCCTCGGAGATAAAAGGCACCGTAAATCTTGAATGAGATATTAACAATATCCAGTGTAAGTGATGGTGACCAACTGCCTGGCAGCTGTTGGGATAGAACTGCTCTTTATGATCAGTGCTGTCCCCAGGTTTTCCAGCACAGGGTCATGCTCCTTCCTACCTGTGACGACGGACAGAGGAAGCAAGTGTGACAGTGTGTTACTTGATCACTCTTTAGCACTGAGAGGGCTCAGAGTGAAATTTGGGGAAGGACTTGTCTGCTGAATGTTGTTGTTGTCAGAGTGGGTATAGAAGGCCCCTGTCCCCGCCCCCGTGTTTTGGTTATTGAGATTTATGCTTGCAAAGCCTCACCAGGCTGTCTTGGGGAATTGGTGATTAAATTTTTGCATTAACAATCTATAAACTGCTAAAAAAAATTAATTTAATTTTGTTACAGCAGGTTCCTGCCTTAAAAGATGAGAAAACCCCTCATGTTCTGTGCTTTGTTAGACCCTGCATCTTTGCTGTTGTTTTGTCATGCAGAATTTTCTCATTTATACCAGGGCAAAGAAATGGGGATAAGGCAGACAAAATCTCTGGAAAACCATCAGCATGTAATCTTTGTTTTGACCCACCATACCTCCTGCAATCTTGCTATTTTTGTAACTCTGGCTAGGTAGCAAGGTGAAGATTACATATCATACTCCAAAGCAGCGCTTTTATTTTGGTCTTGTTATTTTAGGAATAATCAGCAGAGAACAAGGATACTTCCTCTTATGAATTTCATGTGCTTCCCTGAGGGGATTGATAGCAAAGGGGGGCTCTTACAGAATACACAATTTCCCCAGCAATAGTTTAGATAAATCTTCTCTGCCCTTGAATCTGTGCTAAATCTTCCATTGACTTGTGTGGAGCCTGAGTTTCCGTGCGTTGTTTCCGTGCTGCTTTCTAAGGCTCAGAGCTGCAGTGTGTTCAAACACCAGAATAAATTCTGTTTCAAACACAGCATAGTTTTAGGTATGTTTCTCTAGATGTCTAAATTCTGTGTTAGAAATAAAAATTTTCTTTTTCTTTCCCCCGAGGCCGAATGTGTGCCCAGTGTTTGAGCTGGCGCTGGTGGGACGCCAGGAGCCGTGTATTCAGTCCTTCAGTCGGATGGTCAAGATGTGGAAACAAGGCTGCACGAAGAGGAGGTGGTGTGTGAGCTATGAGAGGAGGTAATATATTATCTGTTGTTACAATCTCTGTGCAAGTTTTTTAACGTCTTTGTGATAGAAGTTGTGAACTGTTTCATCTGCAATGTGTGACGTGGTTATGGACATAGTGTCCTCCTGAGGCTTGACTTGAAATCTGTTATTACTGAGTAGAAGATGTGACTTCATGTGCTTTGGGTTGCTCATGAGCTTTGTGGCTGGCTTTAGATTCAGAATTTTACATTATCAGAAAGTGTTCCTGTCTTGTTCTTGTTCAGCCCAGCTGTCAAGTCATTGACTTTGAAAAATTGAACTTCTTTCTATTTTGTCACATGCTTAGAACTGATGGGAGATCTGACTCCCCCAACAGCTAAACCCAAAATTGATTGGAAAAAAAAAAAATAGAAAAAATTGCTCACCTTTGACTAGCCTGAATACAAATTCTTCAAAATAACACGTGAATATAGTATGTAAGAACCGTTGGATGTTATGAGGAGGCAGTTTGCTGTATTTGCTTCATTTCTGATGAGAACTCCTGATAGAGGCTGAAAAAATGTCTCGTAAAGATGACTTACGAGTATGGTGTGCTACTGATGAGATGGGAATGAGTGGAACAGGAGTTGTGATTGCTCTCTCAAACTTCTTCTCCCCCAAGGTCTGGCTACTACACGGTGTACAAGCAGGTGTACAGGATGGAGCAGCAGACTGTCTATAAGTGCTGCCCCGGCTGGGCCCGGCGCGACAACGAACCTGGCTGCTTGCACTGTGAGTTGGGGGCAGAACTGGGACAAACCACGAGGTGACATCCCTAGGCCTTGCCTTCCTACTGATGCCTGCTGCTACATATAAGGATTTTGTTTCTTGTTATTTATAACTGGGATTTCCCCAGTGATGGGGAAAGCAAAGTCCTTTAAAAATACAAAAGCACTCATGTAAAAGTACCAAATAGCTCTAATTTTAATCTGGACAGTTCAGATTAGCAGTCTAAATTCTGAATGGAGTTGTTGCAGCATTTTTCTGCCAGCCTGGCTTTGACAGGCCAACCAAATTTATTGCTGTTAGCCAAATTATGCAGAGAAATCTGCTGCTAGGCACTTGTTTCTTGGGTGTAGCACTCACTGTGGAGTCTGGCTGGTTTTGGCATTTTCACTTCTGCTGTTGCCATTGAAGCAGTTGTGTTTCTACCCCGTGGTTCTCCATCTGATGAGAACCGGTTCCTATTGCTATTTTGTAATCATGATTGGATGTTCTCCTAAAAGATGGAATTCAACTTAAATGATAAGGCAGCACTTCAGCCACTGTTAACCAGACATCAGTAGAAACAGGCAACCTACTCAGTGTTTAGTTTTGTTACAGTTTTGTCAGTAATTGTGTTTTCTATATGAAAGTTAGCATCTGTTCTTATTTATTTTTTAATCTTCATACCAACTTGAGGGCTGCATTCAGAGAGCTTGCTTTTATGATTGTCTCTTTGTAGTTAAAAAACGAAAACAAGCCTGAGAGGTATTCCTGTTAGTTTCAGCCTGCATCTACATATTTAGTGCGCACCTGTTTAGTTGTAAGAAGTCAAAAATATGTTTACAATCTGTATTTTAATCTCTGGCATAAAGGAGTTTAACATGAGCACCAGTGGCAAAATGAAATTTTCTTCCTGAAAGAGCAGTGCAGACTTGCTTTGAATTCTTTAAGGCACCAGAGTGATTGAATTACTCTTTTATATTTGATACTCTTTGCAAGTTTGGCCCAAGTATGTGGAATTTAAGTTATTGTAAATAAAACTGTTCTGCGTTAGAGGAAGGGCAGAATTGTAATTCCCCTCCACATATGCAATATCTCCCAGTGCATCAGTGGTTCTTAACCATTGCTGCATTTTTGTCTGGCAGCTTTTCTTGTTTTATTTTGGGTTCAGGCAGTCCTGTCTTCTGCCTCTGGAGCATCTTCAAGTTAAACTGCAGTATCTGAGTCTTATCTTTAAATTTCTTCATATCGATGTGATAGTTACACCTGTGATACCAAGTCCTACTGCAGTCTAACCTTTCCACTTGAATAAAAATCTGTTTCTTCTTATTTGGAAAGTCATTTTACAACAGGTCTATGACAGAAAGGCAATTCTGGAGAATCCTTGGCACAAAATCAACTAAAACACCCTGTCTCATTCTGTTTGTGTGCTCTAGTGCTCTGCACAGCTGGCACTTGCTTCAACGGAGGGAAATGTTCTGAGGAAGGATCTCAGATGTGCCAGTGTCCTGCAGGGTTCCAGGGGCCTCGCTGCCAGTATGGTGAGTCCAGTGGAAATTGCCTCAAGTGTTTCTGGTGTTTGAGTAAAATGCATCTTCAACAATAATTGTTAAAACGTGAATATTTTATGAACGTTGACTTAAAGACGCCTCTTGTTGCATAAAAATGCAATAAAAAAATGCAACTTGGTCATTCCCTGATTTTCCAGAATTTTTTTTTGTAGTGAATTTGAACAAAGCAAGATGAAGATGTGATAGCAATCAAATTACATGAGTGAGTATCTATATTGGATAATATCATTGAATATCAGCAGTGGTGTCCAGTGGAATATCTTCCTGTTGCTTCTCAACTTGCACATTCTTGTGGTGCTCTTACCCAATTTCTCAGCATTGCTTTTACCTTTGTGAGAGTAAATTCTGAGTCAGAACAGGTGGGCAGTGGATAAAGAATGCAGCAAATGAACCACTGCTCATTTGTTCATGGCATTTTCTTTTAGTGCATCTCAAAGTAGGAAGGCTTTATAGCTCACTACCAAATACTTCATAGTATTCTTGGAATAATACATGCACCAATCTTTCATTTCGCTGTGTTCTAGCACACTACAGACTGAATTCTGTGGGACTTAGACTATCACCCACTCTCACTGAGAATCCCTTTTGTCTCACACACTGGCTCACCATTTGATAAGCCCACAATGGGTTGTCTTGTAATTTAACACACTGTGTAAAGCTCTCCAAAATTACAGAACTGCATCCATTTGGCTTCTTCAGGGAGGGAAGAAAGTCATTCCTTCAGAGTAGGCTGTGATTGGGACAAAGGATTTCTTTCATATTAGGCAAATGATAATTTCCTTTTCAACTGAAGCATATTGTGTTTTGTTCAAAGGAAGGCAGATTTTTAAGTATTTCGTTTTTTCTCTTTTAAATTCTAATATATTCGTGTCCTCACCTGGTTTGTCATGCAGCATGAGTGAGAAGGAATATAACAATAAATAAAATGCAGAGCTGTTTGCAATGGAACTTGTGCTGCCTGCAGACAGTATTAGTTCAGTTAAGCTGTGATTGGGTATTTCTTTCCTGCCCATGGAAAACAAGTTTCTGTGGGTGAGTTGAGATGAACCAGAGTGACACCAAGGCAGGTTGGTTGTTACTAACTTACAGAAGAGCTGCTGTTTCAAGGTAAGCCGGACCAGGATCTCTAAGCAAGCCAAATAATAAGCTTTTACCAAATGGAATAGATCTCAGCAAATTACAAATTGTCCTTGCCAGTCTTTTGAGTCTCCTTTTGCTTGGGAATACCTGTGGAACTGAGGTATTCCCAAGGAGGCAGTTGTGTGGGTGCAGTGTGTGGATAGCACAGGTCAGATTTTCAAGCTGAAATGACATTGTGCAGTCTCTATTTCACAGGCTGGTGCCTGCAGCCCCTGTAAAAACAATGAGAGGTATCCTGCAGTCCTTGCTCTTTGCAGTTGGGTGGAACTTTTATCTTTGGTCGTTTGTCTGCTCTCTATTGATTCCTGAGGTTTGAATGGAATTCCAGGAGTCATCATTTTCAGGTTTATACAGCAGCTGCTATCGCAGCCTGGCAGGAGTAAGTTTATAAATTGAATTCTGAAGGAAAAAACCTTCTTTCAGGAAGAATGTTATGGACCATTCACCTGCCTAACAAAAGCAAGGTAATTTAGGGTGTAAGGCCTCTTAACTGTTGCAGGCGCCTCCAGTCAGATGCTTCTGAGCTTTGTATCATATTTGTGCAAGCAAAAGTAAAAAATAACCGTACTGTGGTACCAACAGCTATAGCCTCTAGTTTTCCTTGCTGATGTTGGAATATTGCTCTTAAAAGTAGCTTGGGTTTACTATGGCTGCATTAATCAATGCTAATAGATTCTGGGTTTAAATGATCATTAAGTCCAGTCTGTCCCCTCCTCCATACTTGTCTGTGCAGCTTTACTGTAAATTTGACTGTTTTCCTTCCAACACTTAACCCAGAAGATTGGCTGTTCTTGGTTGTAATCTTGGCTTCTGTCACTTCTGCTATTGTGGCCTCCTGTCAATCTCCTGACAGAGGAAGAACCACAGGCATTTCATAGCTGCTCTTGAACTCATTTGAGCAAAATTGCTTCGTGTATCCCATTTTATATCTCCCCCTCTCCAATCTTTTTGCTTTTCTTCTCTGTGTCTGTCATCAGTGTTGGCAGCTAATTCTAAAGTTTCATTTGTGCAGCAACTCTCACGATTTCCTTGCTGGGTACTGTGAGCTACAGACAACAGACAAGAAATTAGTATAAAAATGCTACTAAATTCAATTACTCTAAAAAGTAAATGGGAATATACATCTCCAGAATGTTCTAATCTTTCTTTTCTGTTTGTGGAGTTTATATTTGAGTTAGGGAGTAGGTCAGAGTCCTGGTAATGAAGTTTTGTCCTGCAGAAGGTTTGTGATGGATCATCCAGAATGACTTAGGACAGCCCAGTGCCTCCCAGCAATCAGAGCAGAGATGATAATTCACAACTGGCATGCTAGCAGCTAAAGGAGATTCCTTTTTAAAGTAATCGTGGGGTGTTCTTGCAGCCTGGGACCTGACACATTCCTGAGTAGATGCTGGAAAGGGTCAGGGCTCCTGTAACAAACTTCATGTAATTGTGTTCAGAAATGTGTTCTTGCGTCTCTTGTACACGTCACTCCACAGTTTTATTATTTTACTCACATAAGCAACAATGAAAACTTAGAAGAAAGATTTATGAGTGAAATGGTCGAGTTCTTCATCCAGCCATTGCAGGGACTCGGTAACAGATTGAGCTGTCTCTTCTATTGTCTGCTGCAATTTGTCTTGTAATAATAGACTTATATCAATTACAATGTAAACTTGCAAGCTGGGTTTCTTTCAATTTTTTGAACTTGTTTGGAAGTTGTGATCCCCATTTTTCCCAGTGAAAGGGAGGGAAAACGTGTAACAAAAAAGAGAGCAGGTAAAACCCAGCCCCAAGCATAAATTCTGCTGCAGTGCTGCTGTCATTGACATTCACTAGTTGTCCTGGTAGTCTTGTTCAAGGCCTGGTAGCCAGCTGAGCTGGACATGGAACTAAATTAATTTCATTTAGCTTGTTAAATTCAGCCCTGGGACTTCTACTTGCACATGCAGCCAGTGAAAACATTCCAAATTCTACAAACAAGGGTGTATTTATTTACTCCTCGTGTACATAGAATTGCTCAGTGGAAAATGAGGGAATAGTTTTGACTCTTAAATGTTTTGTTATCAAACCTCAAGTTATTGCTGGTTTTACCGAGTGCCTCCTGATGGGTTTTAATACATAAAGTTAAAACCAGGGTGAGAACTGAACTGGCTGTATAATTTCTTGACTGATACAAAATCCCAGCATTACTAAGGTTTTGCAAGAGGCTCCAGTAATTAGGAATGAGTAAATACAATCGAATCAGCGACAATGGGTGTTATCAGAAGATGTTAAAAACAGGTGAGGAATGGCCAGGGCAGACTTGTCAGGAAAGTCATCTCTTGGTGCCACGATGTTTGTCCTCTTAGGTTAATCATTTGAGGAAAGCTGAATACAATATTCCAGTGTTTAACAGATTAAGTGTCAATAGATTTAAATTTTACTCTGATGTTTGCTGTGACACAAGTGAAATTTTAAATTCTTCTGCAGTGCCTGGTGCAGATTATTAAAGATTACAGGAAGTGCTTCCCAAGCACACATCTTGAGGCAGTGTGGCCTGCTGAGTGCACTGCTCGCCTGATAAGAGCTTTTTTCACCTGCCACTGACCTTGGATATTAGTGCAGTAACTTCTAGCAAATTACGCCACTCTGCCTGGACTTCGTTGTACGTGAAATGTTGATAATGGTGGCTCGTTCCTTCGTCAGGCCCTTTGAGACCCAAGTAATTAAGTGTAAGATAATAGCCTTGGAATGTGTGTATAAAGGCAAAATGCACACTGCATGGGTAGCTAAATGAAATGCTTATGAGGGAGATATTCATCAGCTCATCGACGAGCTGTCAATCTCTGCCTTCACTCTGGTCACACGCTATTAAGATATTGAACCATATAAAGATTCTGGTAAACAAAAATGGCAGCACCTCCTAGATCGGGTAGATCAGAGTTTACACTATAAAACTACTTAAAACAAAGGTGGGGTTTTTTTGAAACCGTTGATTAAAATAGCAGGAATTCTGATGTATCTTCTTGCAAATTAAAATACTCTTTTTGTTCACTGTGAAAAAGATTTTGCTTTTCCCCCCCTATTTTCCTCTAGGAAATGTTTCTTCCTGCAAAGAGCTGTTTGATAAAACTTCTGATTAAGGTCCTGTCTGCCTTCCTGGTCTCTTGTAGAGATGCAGGTTTTCTTCTTTGAGGCTGAAGACCTACACAGGCCTTACAGGGCAGTGTAAATCCATGAACCAGTGCTACCAATTTTCCTTCTTTAAAATAGCAAATGGCAAGCTGAAAACTCCTATGGATCTGTTGCCCATAGGGATGTCTTTGGTTTTCATAGTTCTTTGTTTTCCACTGAAACCATAAAATGTTTGAGTATTTGTGAGGGTAGATTAATTCTGATAGCTGGGCCCTCATTGTGCCAGGGGTTCTGGCATTTTGTTTTCATATTTTGGTTATGACTCCTATGCAGTTTGACCAAAGACCACCTCTTTAACATGAAAATTCTCCATTAGCCTATAGGGAGAGTGGAAGAGGATGGCACAAGAGATTATTGGCGCTCAGGTTTCTTAGTTTATTGCATGTAATATCCTAAAGATACCAGGTTTGGATCTTTTCTGTTTTAGCAGAGTCATTCTCCTGCTCCGAATGACTCAGTCTCATTAGTAAAATGCCAGCCTGTCATGGCAAGGGAAGCAGAGATGACTGATGAGGCTGCTCAGCGTAGGAAAATACTTGTCCTCTGGTGGACAGAAACCTTGTGATCACCCTTTCTGCTAGTGGGACCTGCTGTTCTGTTCTTCCTCTGCTCCTTTTTGCCTCCCAGGAGTGGTGATCCATCAATCCTCTGCCTGTTTTTTGGCTACCACACTCTTCCTATGATGGAGAAGCACTGGCAGACAGCAGATAGGGAGGTGGAGATACTTTTGGGTCTTCCTGCAGCACTGAAGGGAGCCCCCAGTGAGCTCTTGACAGCTTGAGAGCATCCTGTGGGTTGGGAATGTGCTGCAACCACTTGTTCCTGCATTAGGGACTGTGGTAATGAGCCCTTTCTTAGCACTTGTCAAGGTAATAACAGTGCTGTGTACTCGGAGTGTCCAAAACCCTTCCAAGTAGCAAAATTTGAAAACATGAGTGTGTTTTGAACAGCAAGCAGAGCTAACAGGATGTGTTGATGTGTTTCATCGCCCCAGAAGTGGAGCTTCCTTTTCTGTCATGTGTGAAGCACACAGGAAACAAGAGCGGTGTGGGGCAGTTTCAGGTGATGGCGCTTAAATGTCCTCACTTTGCACATGGCAAGTTGGTTGTGGCCAGCAGGTAACGCTTGAAGTAGTCCCTGCTCTAAACTCAGACAGTTTTAAAGCAAATTCATTTAATTCAATGAAAACTGGGCAGTGTAGGTTTTAAACCTTAATGTAAATTGGTCATATTGCAAATGCAGGAGCCCTTGATTTCAATGAAGTGGTCGGAGAGCCCAGTAAATACTCATCTCTTTGCTGTAATTCTTTCTTACACTGAAGATTTCAGGCGTTTGAAACTGTTTTTCAAAAGCTGATCCAGGTGATGTTTTTCAGTGTCCAGAGTGTTCTACTGCCCAGCATACACTTAAAAAATACTGCTTATTTAACTTGCTTGAGCTGGTTTTGGATTTAAAGCCCTATTTCAGTTGTCTGGACAGCTCTGCCCTTGCTAAACCCAGTCTAAAATAAGGATGACCTTTTCAAATTTCCCCTCTCAGTATCTTATTCCGTGTGAAGACACTGCTGTTTTTACTGCATTAGTGCATCTCTTCACCTTCCCTGGCGTTGTCTGGAGCACACTGACATCAGGTGAGCTCCCAGCCAATTCAGCTTTGTATCTGTGTAATCCTCAGGATCCCATCGGCCTCTGTCAGCTCGGGCTTGTCGGGGCTGAACTGGTGTCCTGCTGTCACCACTGCCTTCCCGTGGATGCTTCCCCTGCAATTCTCCTCTTGCTGACCTTGGGGGCTGCTGCCACGGCCTCCTTTTGCCTCGGGTGAAGCCTCACAACATCAACAAAAATCCAGTTTTGGCCCTTCCAGAAGCACAGGGAAATGGGGGGAAAACCTGATGTCTTTCTTTCAGTTTATAATTAGTTTATCAAATTTAATGAAAATCTGGATGTAGTAAAGTGTTCTGTTTGCAGCCTTTAAGCTGATTCTGTCCTCACTGGAGAGTTAGAGTCCTTCAGCACTCCAGTGACCTAATTGCCTTCAGAATCTGAGAAACAAAAAGGCACTGGTTGATTTTATTTTTGTAAACCCCTAAACCTTAATAAAACCTATAAATTTCACATTAGATTTTTAAATTATTTAAGGAGGGGAAAAAAAAGACTCTTTTAAGTATTTTTAAAAAGAAAATCTGTTTCTAATCTACACTGACATCATGTAGGTCTATCCAAACAGTCATCTCCTGTCAGGGTTTGGTCTCATGGTGACACACCTTTCTCTAATCTGTCTCCTGTACTCTGGTGACAGCTGGCAGGTATCCTAACACTCAGAATGTAATGGGATTTGTATATTAAATTATAGACATATATAGCTGCAAATTAATAGGACGGTAACATTGGACCTCAATATAAAGTGTCACAGGGCTGGGGTTGATTAGAAACCCAGGGGAAAGATGAGTTGGACGTTTTGTGTGGAGATTTGCAGAAGACAAATGTAGTGCACAGAACCCTGCAGGAGGTCCAAGCTACCTGTAATCTCCCAAGGAAAAAAAAAGTTCTGGTTGAGATAAAATGACATTATCTGTTCTGGTGATAGATAACAGTTGATTCAGAGATTAATTCCAGTTGCGAGCAGGATCCTAGGCAGGATTCAAAAAAGCTGAAAGCACAGCTTCCTCCAAACTTTCCATTCTTTCTTCTTTGCTTCCCTCTTCACACCCACCTGCTCTTTACCAATATTGTCCATAGAAATACCTTTCATCACCAGTAAGATAGAAGCCTCTCCAGATAAAAAGCTCTTTAAAGCAGCCACTAAAAAGCTGTGAGGAATAAAAAGCTTTGCCGTTCTAAAATGGGAATGGTAAAACACTGATTGAAAAATCATGACTGGCTCTCTCCTGGATATGACAGGATATAATAATCAGCCCATCTTGCTGAAAGGCTCTGGAGTGCCTGGGCTCCACAGCCATTAGGAGGGAGCGACAGGTAGACAGACAGCAGAGCTGCAGCTGCAAACAAATATGTCAAAAGTAAATGAACCTCAGAATAACCACTCGAGAGAGAATTCACCCCTGTTGTCTTTGCCACAAAAGGCTGTTTACTCTGTGCTTGCTGCGAAAGGTAAAAAGTGAAAAGTAACAGGGGAAAGAGCTGCTTTCTGGCTGCTGGCATTTATTTGATGCTGGGTCACAAAATGTGGCTGGAAGCCCCAGCAAAGCTGAGTGTTGTGCAGAGGGGCTGTGCAGGTCCATTCTTGCCCCCCACCTTACCCAAAGGTGAAGGAGCAGACTTGGAGTCTCTGGAAGCATCTGGTTTCTGTTTGATGACACCTGCTGGTCTCTGTGGGCAGATTTATTTGGGTTTCCAGCTTCAGGGATTCAAGCTGGATCACAATGAATTTGATCAGGTAGTGCAGATGAATTGAATTAGCCCAAGGCACCATGGCACCATAGCATCCAGAACACCCTGTTCGTGCTCTGGATGCTATAACCCCCATATTAATAAAGTCTCTAGACAACATGGAATTTTTACTGATTTGGCAGAATATCCAGCAGATTATTATGTCTTTAAAAAATATTTTTGTTGTGTTGTGGTAGCTTTTCAGAGTGAAGTTGGAGATGGTTGCTGTGTATCTCATTGTCCTGTCTGCAGAGCGCTCTCCCCTTTTCCAGCCTTCCTGTGCTCAGAGTCGGAGCTCAGGCACTTCTGCTGTGCTTTCTCTCCCATCCTCAAAAAAATCTCTGGGCTGATGTGTGTTTCCACAGAGGTACAAATAACAAGAGATCTCTTCACGAGCACAGCTTAGCTGACTGTTGTTTTCTACTTCAGTGGCATTGATGTAGTGTGTCACTGCCATGAGATGTTCTTGAGGCATTGTCATTGCAATGTTTCTTGTGGAAGGGAGGGAGTGGAGCTGCCTTGAGCAGCACTGCAAGGATTATGACTGACAAAGTCAAATTTGGGTAGCTAATTATTTTTGCTGACCTAAACACTTTGACATACGGATATGAACAGGTTTTGACTGTAAAGGGAAAAAAAAATATCCCTCTAGAAATGTGTGGATTTGGCAGTTCAGTCAGGACCGTATCATAGGTAGCTTGGTTTGGAAAGGACCTTAGAGAACATCTTTTTTCCAGCCCCGTGCTATGGGCAGGGACACCTTCCACTGCACCAGGTTGCTCCAAGCCCCATCCCTGAACACTCCCAGGAGGGGGCATCTGCAACTTCTCTGGTCTGGTACCTCTAAATCTGTTTTAAGACAGGGACAATGGCCTCTAAAAATTACTTCAGCATCAAAGGAAAGCCTGTGGTGCCTGTCCTGGTTCCTTTCCAGCCCTTGTCTTCAATTCTCTCCAGCTGGGTCCCGGTATGTGCTTTATGCCAGAGGCTGTGTTTTAAGGCTTAAGAGTAGATGTGTTAATGTGTATCCTGTCACACTTTTTCTACAGCAGACTCCTTCCATCCTGTGCCTCGTCTCCTTGGGTGTCCTCTCAGTGCTTTTAAGGAAACAGCTATTTGTTGTCAGCCATCATCCACCTAGGAATTTGTTTTCTCAGGTGTAATGACTGCAGCAGAATTCTTCAGCATAAATACCATTTTACAGCCATTTAACAGCATTTTCAGTGCTGATGTTTATTTCATCTAAAAGGGGCAAAAGAGTTAATTACATTGTCTAGAGAGGGAGACAGAATCTTGCCAGCAACCACGAGGCATTGCTGCTCACTTCGATAGAACTGAACTCACAGTAGTGGCAGCTGGATTTAATTATAAGTTTGCAACCCTGTGGTTTCAGCAGCAGCTGCTGAAGAATGGATAATGCAAGTAGCCTTCGAAGCCATTCACATTAGAGATAAAACCTTGTCATTCACCGAGACAGCTGACTGAACAAGTATTAAAATGAATAAAGATTTCCCCAGGGAGGTTGCAGGACGAGGTTTGTTTTTTTGTCGCGCTGGCTCTTGCTCAGATATGTCAGGCGTGCAGGGTTTTATTCTGCTTCCACCCTAAAATATGAGACTACTCACAAATAAAAGTCCTAGATTATCTAATCTAAGGAGTGGTTGTGTGATTAACCTAAACAAGTTAGAAAGGAAATATTACTTACTGGATTTTTTTTTTGTACTTCTGTAGCAGTCTTAAGAAGTAAGCACTATCCCTGCATGGGACAGGGAAGAGGGATGGGAGGAGGCTAAAAATGTGTTAGAGATACCTTAAAATTTTACTTTATTTGTTATTTTATTCAATGATATATCAATAATAGATTACTACAACTGAAATGCTATGGAGAAGTATGTAACTAGCGAAACTATATTTTGTTTTTGATGTATTTCTATTTTTATAAAATGGAAAATCTAAAATTGCAAAGTGAGTTTGAGCCTTGTAAAACTAAAACTAGTAGCTAGAACCTCCACAGGCAAATTAAAATATTCACCAAGTCAAGTTGGAACAAGAGCTTGGTCTAAATCATTTTTCCAGAATCATTGGTCACTCCTTCCTAAAATTACTTCCCATGCTCTCTTAAATTTTGAGGTGAGTAATGATTTGGAATACTGGAAACCCTTTTCTGTTTTCTCTACCATAAGACCTAGTATTCTCTGAAAATAGGTCCTGGTCAGGATAGGTTTCATTGGTCACATAAAAAGCTGTGAAAGTTGGGTGAATTTCCGATTTGACTGTTTGAAAGTTGAGCTTTTCTTAGGCCTCTTCTTAGGTGCCTCCTTTTCCCCCCAATAATAATGAAAGCACTGAATTACTCTGCTTAAAGGAAGTGCAGCTTTTATTTGTCTAGGCCGATATTTAATTTGTTTTGTCACATCTCCTGTGCAAGAAGAGGCAGCTATGGATGAAGTGGTCCCTGGAGGCTCTGGTCCTGTGATTCTTTGAATTTCTTTTTCTTTTTTTTTTAGTGTCTTTATCCATTCTTCTTTTCACCTCTTCCTTTTTTTCTACCCTTGCTACTTTCCAAACCTCAAGTTGTGACTTAAACTTCAGATCCAGTTATTTCAAAATTGTTTTCTGCTTCTTCAGGTACTTTCTAATAATCTCTTCTAAGTGCACCAGAAGTTGGAAAGGCCAAATCTATTTCGTGGCCACCTGGAATAAAAGTGGCTACTCCTGTTTTTCAGATGTTTGAGAGATTCTCATGGTGGCACTGAAGTGAGGGAATTGTTGTCTGTGCTATCCTTTTAAAGAAAACTTATTTCTAACTGTTTCCTTTTTTGTAAAATCTAATTGCTTTTGCTTCACCAAGAATTCACAGGCAATTGCTTTTCTCGCTGTTACCTATACTGCAAGGATAGCTTTTGTGTGCAGGGTTGCTGACCTGAATCTGTTTTCTCTGCCTGTAATCTCACTGTTGGGGAGCTGAGAAAGCTGGCAGCAGTTAGGGGAGGCAGTACCAATCTGCTGGATGTCTCACATCGTTTTCCTTCACGTGTGAGTACTGGAAATCCTGTTAGTATTTAACATAATGTAACGTGAGGGGGGATATTGCCCATTCCTTGGAGATTTCGTGGCTAGATTTTTCGCTTGTCCATCCATCTCGTCTTCCACCTGCTCCAATCTGAGATGTACCTGCAGTGTGACTTCCTTCCTTCCCCACTGACCCTTTGCAACTCTTCCTGTGGCCTCTAGATCTGTGTGCTGCGTTTATGTTGTAAATAATACAGAAACTGTAAACTGCATTTATTTGGGGTTGGGGAAAAAAATCAGCTCAACATTATGCTAAAATTCTTGAGTATTTCCTCATTTTGGATCTTGGTACCTTACGGAACATAGTCTTGAAATGGTGTGTAAAGCTTGTTTAACTGAATATCCTTGTTTGCCTGCTGTGCTACTGCTATAAATAGGGGCTGTTTATGTAAGTGATGTTTTCCAAGCTGGAATCTGCAGTGCATCCCTTCTGGATCTTTGTACAGCTAAAGAAGTTGAGAGTTCAGTTAAATCCTCTCTTCCCTGATTTCTGTGTTTTGTGGTTAAAATCTGCTCTCGTGGACTGGAAGGTGGTACCGTATGAACAGATCTGAGAACTGAATTTGGAATTATTTTCACACACAATCTCCACTTGTAATAATCTTTCGTTAGTTTTATATGGTGTGGGAAGCAACAGGAGGGAGAATGTGCTAACAGATAAGAGAGAGATGTTCATCAGAGGGCAAACTTAATAACTGTGAAATAAGTGAATATATTACAATGCTTGCTGAATTCTTTGCATGGAGAGCAAATTCATCTGTGGCATGACTATGCAATTATACATTGATTGCAGCAGCGTTGTGCTTCACATCTCCAGAGAATTTAGCCACAATTTGTTTCACGTTCCACCTTTGTTCCAGCCAAGTAAACTCGAGACAGAAGAAAATTGCACAATACATGGGGAAAAATGGAAAAGGAGAAGCTGTAGGTGTAGCTCTGTGTTGCTCTCGTCATCATCTTTGTGTTGCAGAGAGCTTTGTGTGAGGCTCCATTTATCCTGGCAGTTGTTCATTATCCTGCCAGCCACTTGGCATTATCATTCATTCTGACAAGCACATAATAAAGCCAGGAGTTTCAGAGCTGATGAACTACTGGATCTGGGAATAAATACTTCAGGATTTTTGGGTTGGGCAACTAATTCAGTTTCGCTGGAAACGTTATCTTTTGGTTTCGTCTGATTCTGTATG
This sequence comes from Dasyornis broadbenti, assembly GCA_013397935.1. Lineage (NCBI taxonomy): Eukaryota > Metazoa > Chordata > Aves > Passeriformes > Dasyornithidae > Dasyornis > Dasyornis broadbenti. The sequence continues at coordinate 241,519 of VZRN01006000.1, read as the reverse complement.
GAAATGGGATGGCAAATAAAACAGGTTCACCAAAACCTTAAATGCCATCACACCTCACATGGACTATGGACAGCTTGCTGGAAGTGAAGGATAAAGCTAATTAGCAATTTAGACAAGTGTATGAAGAGTAGCATAACTCATTAAAATATCACAGGAAGCTAAAGTTACCCATTCAGAACATTTCAAATTGAGGTTGGGATGGTACCTGCCCCTTGTCTCATTTTTCTCAAAATTCCTGTGTATTCTTAGATAAGTATTTGTAATGTAAGGGCGCTGTCTTTATTAAAAACAAGCAAACAAAACCAAAAAGGAACCCCAAAAAACCAAAAAGGTTGCATGCTACAAGCATGTTGTTGTAAAAGCCTGGTCAGGCGCTTTGTGAGCTCAGCACGTCACAGAATTGTTACTGCATCCCAGGAATGCTTCTTTTCACTTAAAAATAAGGAAGACTGTCTAAAGAAAAACAGTTGATCTACCCCAAAATATCCAATCACCCATGTGTGAAGTTTCAGATGTACCTAAACATGGAGAAAAGGGAGGTGCACAGGGTGTAGTGGGGGGAGAATTTGTGGAAGAAAGAACTGAGTGAGGTTAAATCTGCTCTGACATGGTCTTGGTTAGCCAGAGTGTTTTTGAACCAGGACTGTTCTGTTAGTGCAAGTTCTCCTTATTAATTGATATATTGCTCTCCTGGCCTCTTTATAAATGTTCATTTACATAAGCTTTCAAAAATGCAAATTCAATGCCAGTATCTCTTATTTTTAATAGACATATCAATGTGTCAGGGTGAAAGTGTGTATAGCAACAGCACATCCTAATTTATAAATATCAAAACATATTTAAACCATGCTCTCAGGGTAGCATTGTGCCTTGGGATTCAGAAGCTGAATATGCCTGAGGTGTAGTTCATCACAGTGTGTGCTACAGCCTGGTTACCTTGCACCAACACCCCTGGCTGAGCTGCTCTGAGTTCATTCTGGCTGCACACTGCTCTGGATATAATGCTGTGAGTTTTGTTTGCCCTTTATCCTGACACAAGTACTTAGTAACTATCACCTGATTTATTTTATTGTTCCCTTCCAATATCAAATTTCCTGACTTAGTAGTTTTAAACAGGCCATATTTTTTCGCTCGGTTAGGAGGCCCATATTTCTGTCACCATTTCAAAGGTTTTCTGTGTGGTCATTATTAACCTTGTTCAGTGCTAACAGCAGACCTGTGAGATTTTTAACTGGTGATGGTGAAGATCTCTTGCCTGCGTAACACAGTGGCTTGACAGATCTGCCAGTCTCTTCCTGAGGGCGCTGTGCTCTCTGTGGGCTAGATTACTTGGTGACTTACAAAGCTTTGCTGCACTGAAGCTGGAGGACAAAGGATGGGGGTTATACTTGTCCAGAAACCACGTCGATGTGTGTCTTATAGAGTGCTTATGGTGTCCTTTTCCTGGGGAAAAGGAAATAAATATGGCCTTGCTGTGTGAGAACACAGGGACTGGAGGTTGCTGCGTGCTGCTGTGTTGTCATCCCACTTGAGGGACAGAGAGTTTATCCAGCACTTTTCTGAAGTCCCTTTCCTGCCAATGCAATTCAGGGTCATGTTTCATCCACTGCAGTGCTTTTTCTCCCTTTCCTTCTGTGTTGAATCCTGCAGGATGTCAGTGTGAGCTGCGATGCTCGGGGAAGGTGGCTTTGTGTGATAGTCCCTTGGACAAGGATGTTGGACTCTCCTGGGAAATATTTCTTGTGTTTTATTGCATGGAGTGTGAGTAAAATGGGTGCAGAACTCGTGCAGAGCGTTGTGAAGCACCTTCCCAAGGCAGGAAGGACTCCTTGCCTTGCTGTAGGTCTGCAGCCTTTAAAGAATCCCCAGCCCTCGGGAACGTCCCCACAGCCAGAGCCGCGTGTGTTCTTCAGGAACACTTGCCCCATCCCTGCTCTTGCCCAGCCCAGCAGGAGCTGTTTGTGTTGCTTTTGGCCTCTCACACCCTCTCTCTGAAGGTTTGGCGTGGCAGGTGCTTTGCCAGGTTTAAACTCCACATCAGGTTCATTTTACTTTTCTAGAATGAGCCCTTAACCCCACTTGCTTGGGTCTGTGCTTGGCTTGTTCTGTGTCTGGGGCAAGCGGCTTTCAGACTTTTTCTCATCTTGCCCATCTATGAAGGACATATTAGAAATACGGACAGTTTAGTTATATTTTTTTCTTAATAATTGCGAAGCCTTTTCAAAATCCTTATAAAGAATTTCATCTCTATGGAGAAACGCTCATTAAAAGCCCATTCAGTTCACAATGAAGGAAGTGAGATTCTGCGGCTTAAAAAACACTCATTTCAAAATTCTCTTTAAAGTATTGCAGCAACTACATTAAAACTGAGGAGGGCTATTGATTTAATGCACACAATATGATATTATGCTGTTAGGATTTTCTTTTGGTAGAAATTTACTATTGATTGTTTTCACTTTGACCAGATAGTAATGAATAGTGAAGTAAGTCTGTACAAGTTGCCAATATAAAAAAACGGTTTGAAAAGTTTCTTGCCACTTTTGATGTAGTGTACTTGTAATGATCTCATTCTTTCTCATACTTAAGTAAACCATTGTCTTCATTTTCTTGAGAATAGATTTAAGCTTAAATTGCAAGTTTATAGAAATGGTGGCATTTCGTGACTCGCTGTTGCAATTCATAAGCAGGGAAATGTGAATGTTGCAAATACTTGAAGGGACTTTGGCTGAAATTACCCTGACTTAGACTTCTTTCAGCCTTGCTGACTTTGAGGGAAGGATATGAGGCAGCAGAAGACTTGATGCACCATTAACCACACCAAAATAGAGGACCTTCTTGACTCTTGGATACTTGCAGCTCAGACTGAAATCACTGGGCAGTTGAAATGTGGAACAATGCAGGTTAAGAGGGGTGAACCTGAAACAAACTGTCCCAGCAGAATTTGGGAGCAAAGTGGTAAAATACCACTTTATATACGATGGCTGTGTCTGGCAGGGTCCCTCCTGACTGCACACACCCTAAGCGTGTTTGGGAGCCTCAATATTGGTAAAAGATGTGCTGTCACCATGGAGTAAATGAGAAATGATCACCTCCTGCTAGAAAGTGGTGGGAGGGCTCATACCCATGAGGCACGGCTGAATCTCTCTGTCCAGGAAACCCAGGCTGGTGCCAGTCAGCATGGCACGATAGAAGTACGTCCTAGTTCAGGTGGAGAGGATGAAAAATAGAAGAGAGGAGTTTTGACTTCAGTGGGATAGCAGTGTTAAGTGATGTGGAGTGGCCGTTCTGCAATTACGTGGATCTGGGACTATGCAGGCAGAGGGAGTAATAGTCCTGGAGCCAGAGGAAAAATTTAGGAGCAGGTGCCAGGAGAGTGGATGATTGTTTCATTTTTAATTTTTATTATTTATACCATTAATTTTTTATAGAATTTTTTTTTCCCATCTGAAGCCAGCAAGTTAATGGTTTCTGCTATAAACTGAGGTTCTGGTCTTGGCAGTGAAATGCAGCTACAGGATTTTGGCCGGTCGACTTGCTTAACTCTGCCCATCTGTCATCAGCATCCTCTATGCTGTGGCAGAGAGAAACGCGGAGTTTGACTTCAGAGTTGCTTGTTATGCCTGGCATGTCACTGCTCGTGACAGATCTGATGTACTCCTGTAGCAATTAATGGTGGTGCAGATTTTCTTTTGGCACCGTCACGCTTCATGAGTTTTCATCATCCTGCACTGAGTTTGAAGTGAACAAAACACTGAATATTAGAGACAGCGAAGGCTGAGATTTGCAGATGCCTTTGCAAGTAGCATGAGAGAAGATGTGCCGTGGTGGAGGCCTGGCTGGGCATCAAGATTGCTGTTCTGAGATTGTTTTCAGGATCAGAGAAATGTTTTGTGTTGATCTTGCCCTGATTTGGAACACAGCAACAGAATTCAAATGTTTGTGGACCTGAAAATCTCTGTTACTCTGCTTCACGTAGAGAACACCTCTAATTTGAGCAGACCCCTGCTCTGGCAGGTGCTGAATAAACCTGAAATGATCACTGTGACTTTTTAGGCTCATTACTGGAATGAGGAGCCCTTCAGTCACACACGTGACAAGTCCCTGGCTCTGTGCAAGCCTTGGCTGCTGCCAGCACAGCATCCCAAGAACGTCCCCATTCTGTGACTGAAGGAAACCCCTGGGGCTTTTGGGTCCATAACCTCTCCAGATGGGTTCTTAGGGTTGTTGTAGCCCAGGGATCTCCAGCTGCTCTCCGAGCAGCTTTGCTCTGCACGAGCATATGCCTCCTCCATGTCTCAGCAGAGCTGGATTCCAGCTCGTGTGTTCTGTAAGATACTTATTTTATTGAATGATCTAAAAACTAAACAAGCTTGTTTTTCTTGGAAAGGTCTCAATAGCCTTTATTGTAGATTTAATTCTGCTGGTGTTTCTGAAAGATCTGATTGGCACAGTCCACTGTAGTGGGCCTCTTCTCCTAGATGGTCAGCAGGATGGGTTTAGAACAGCATTAAAATCTCTGCTGAGAATGCGACTGCTCTTATTCTAATGTAAAACTAGTAAAATAAAACACTAAGTTAAACTACATTGCCTCAGAATGAAGCTCAGTATAAATATTTAGGCTAAAATATGAAATGTTTTACAGCAAGATACAGTGTTCAGCATCTACTCACGTAAAAGAAGGTAATAAAACAAGGATAATCTTTATCTTCACCAAATGAAAAAAATCCACAACGCTGATCTCACTTAAGCCTGTATAAATAATTACTCTGAATTAATTTTGGGTTTATGTTTATTCTGCAGTGTGATTGTCTGACAGCTGTTTGTATGCAGTTGTAGCTTTATAGCCCAGTTCTGCTGCTGCTGATGTGAATGTCAAACTCAGCTTCCTTCAGTGGAAGGACAGTTGGGCCCATCTGAAGAGTGAAACTACAAGTTTTTACTTCATAAAAGTAAATTGTTACAAAACCCCTTCTTGTCTTGGTTTTCAGTGACTAGAATGTGTTTTCCATATTCAAACTGTAAGGAGTAACAAGCTGAAACTTGCGTTATCTTTGCTGGTTTTAGTGACTATTACAGCATATTTCCAAAGTGTTTTACAGGCATTTGATTTCAAGATTTTGCTTATTGTACTCTTTAAACTGAAAAATGGCCTTCTAGAGCTGAGCTGTCCAAGTCCAGCTTGGCAGCTGCTCTGCTGCAGACTTGGACCCCTCTCACTTTTACATCTTCTCGATGGAGTTATTCCATATTATGTTACAGATTTCTTATATAAATAACTTTACATCTCTGTGGGACTGAAACAACGGTTCTGGACTGTGACTTTTCTGATCTTTTATGCCTTTGCTGGCTGTGATGTGTGTGTGGGTCCTGACTCAGCTACTGCACTCTTCTGCCTGCTCTTTTTTTCCTTCTTTTCAGTTACTAATATCAAAGGATCATTTAGGCACCTCAGCCCAGGTGTGAACACCCCATTTGCTGGTCGTTTTGGTCTTCCAGCCTGGAAGGCTAGGATCATCTAAACTTTAGAAAAATAATTACATTAAATCTCTCATATGGGAGAAGATTGCTCGGAGCTTGGACTTTCTTATTTTATGCCCTTTGCCTGTGTTATGTGTGACAACTAAAATACCCAGTCATAATCATTTCAAACCATCATTATTTAGATCATTTTCCCCCCAAGGCTCTGTAATTCCTTCTGTTTCTCTGCTTGTTGATAGGGTTGGAAGGGACAGTGTTAGATGTGGCTTAGTCGCTTTACCATTTGCATAACAAAAAACATTTACTAAAAAATACTTTCTACTATACAATATAATTTAATATACAAAACCAAATATCTTATAAATACCTTGAAAAGGTATTTATCTCTAGAAAACTTTAAAAGTTCATTTTAATTATCAATGCTGCATGCCAATATTTGCACAGTGAGTATCTTCTATAGAAAAAAATACTTCTTTTAATGCCTTCTTTTGGGGATGTGTGGGGGGGTGGGCCTCAAGATATTTGTATGCTCTCAAAAGGGTTTTACGAAAGTGTATCTGCAGAAAGGTGGTGATGCCTGTCATTGAATGAGTGATTGATTGATGTCTGTGTGGCTTTCAAAACACATTAGAGGATATTCCTTTTTTCAAATAAGTCTTTCTGCTTTCAGTGAAGAAGGAACGAGCTGCTTTTGGATGCTGCGAGAAATTCCTAACAGTTTCTTGATTTTCTTTTACCCAGCCACCAGTGTTACAAGGTGGGAATCCTGGTCTATTCCGGTTTTTAGGATACCCTAAGGCACGTAGTAAAGCCATCATGTGTGTAAAGAGACTGACTCTTAATGAATATGTAATTTTGAGGGGTGTGTGTGCATGTTCATGTACACATATTATGAGAGGCTAAGGAAAAAAAGGTTAATTCTGTAAATCTGTAGAATTTTTAGTCAATCCTAAAGGTAATAATGGTGGTTTTCTGCTTTGCTTAGGGAGCTTGCTGACATCCACATACAAATAAACTCCAGGGCCAAGTTCACTGTCACTGAATAGTCTGTGCACTGTGATCACACACAAAGACATTCTTTAAAGGTAGCTTCTTCCCAGCTGTCCTCCTTACAAATGCTCACAAAAAGAGCAGAACCTTTCCAAGACAAGCTTTTTTCAGGGCATCTGTGTCTCAGCTGAGAGTCCTTTAGGACTAATGCTTCGGCACTAGCCTGGATATTGAAATCTCGGCACCATTAGCTGGAGTGTCCCAATTACTTTAATTGACACAGACATATTTGAGGAGAGAGGCTGTTTCCAAGGTTACCAGGATTTGAATTACAACATCACTTTTTAAAAAGAAAGAAAAAAAAAGATAGAAAAAGCCACCTTCCCTCTAAACTCCAGTCCTATTAAAAGTCAAAGAAATTGTAGTAAGAGTGGAGTAGGCTCTTCCCAGCCCTAGTAAATATGGTCCCAAGCAAAATGATTCAATGTCTTATCTAATGCTGTGGCCCCTTTGATTTGATTTATTCACAAAGTACCAGTGTTATGACTAAATGCTCTTAAAGGATCAGTTTCTGGATCATAGCTGCAGCCACTGGGGAATACTGTGGAACACTTTCTTCAGTGTCAGATCCATGTGCATGTCTGGCACCGAAAGAAAACACATCTTCTCTCATCACCCCTTTTCAGGAGAAATGTGTTACAGTCGATAGAAATGGGAGCTGAGCCTTCAGCTCTGTTCTACATTAATGTTAAAAATGTTCATCTTATTATAAGTTGGCCTAATTCTAGAAATACCGTGTCTTCCAAACACTTTTAAATAATTCTTAAAAATACTCTTCTGTGCCGTGATGCAACTCCTAAGTTCCATTGTTGCATTCCAACATCTGTTTCACTTCAGTGGGAATTTCAAACACTTATCCTCAGTGTGGTGTGTGAAAATTTTAGAGTATAATTTTATCCAGTTTCCAAGGGCCTGACACTGGAAATGGCAGCAGGGTGGGTGTGAAGTTTAGGGTGTCCTAAAACAGGGAGGAGGTTAATGTTTAAAATGAAAAGTTAATGCTTAAAAGGTCTGCCTCAGTTGTCCTTTTGCTGCCACTTTATTGTGACTATTGCACCATAATACCCAGAGCAGGACTTTGCCGTGACGGCTGGAGCTCCTTCAGGTTGGTGCCTTTCCTTCCTCCGCAATATTTGGGCCGCTCTCCCCTCTGCAGACCCTCCTCTCTTCCTTGGGCTCACTCTCTGTCATGGAAACGTCAAAGGACCTGGCAATGGTGGCTGTAAATGAGGACAAAATGTAGGAAGGATGGAGGGAGAATGCAGCAGGGGAGAATCTGTAGGATACACGTTACTCTTTGCCCTCTGGCAGTCACTTTCGCATTTAGCTTTGGGGATGAGCACTGGGAATTGACTCAGCCAGCGCTGGAGCTGAACATTTGCTGTTGTCTCCCTTTCTGTTGTCTCGTGGACTAAGTTGTGCTCAAAAGTTCAGAGGAGCATTTTTGTTCTTAATTCTGTATTTTCTGTAACGGTCTAATGCAGAAAGTCTCTCTGCCTGTAAGTTCAGCCAATTAACTTTCTGTGAACTCTTCTGCTAAATTTTCCTCCATTCCCATCACTGTAAATCAGGAGCAGCTTTACTGGCCCCAGTCTGAAGTCTCTTTATGTAATTGAAAGTGGAGAGTTTGCAAAGCAGTCTGCAAAAGGTTTTGTGGCAGAAATTCTCCTAAGAGAAGGAGCTTTTCGTCCTCCTGTGCTGATGCTATGTCCAGTAGTAGCCCGTGTGTTGTGGAACTGAAAGCCTCAGCCGGGTTAAAACCTATGGAGAAGCGTTTGGATGTGGAATGGGGACAGTTCCATGAGATCTCCAGAAGAATTATGTAGCTGTGATGAGTTTAAATACAGTTCAGTAAGGCACACTGGACTCTCAGGTCATCACTCATCTGTGTGGATGGGACTGCAATTGTTACAGGCAAGCTGTCCAGGCTCTGGAATACTCTAGGAAGGAATCATTTTCAAGATAGGTTCATAATCATTTTTTTCTATTTAAGAGTGAAACCAATTCTTTTCTTATTGGACCAGACTGAAAGATCTGTGGATCTTATCCAGCAGATTTCTTCATTTAAAGCCATTCTGGATTATATCAGCTTTATTGAACCATAACCATTAAAGAAAATAAAAAGCTGTTCTTAGAACCTTTTCATTAGAGAATTGGAGAATAGGTGGGAAGGGCTTGGGATGAATTTCCTTTCTAGTGCATGGTTCAGGTGTTTGCAAGAAGTGATTTGTGGTTGAATCCAGATTTCTGACTGCGTTTGGCCAGGAGAAGAGGTAGCAACAGCATAATGAAAATAAGGCATTTAATTTTCTAGTATTTTCATTAAATGAAGCCTGCCAGTTCTAGCCATATGTGCCATTACTGTTTTAATCATATAAATGATACATACACAGGAACGATACACAACTCATATATTTGGAATTACTGAGTGTTCTTTATGCCACTTCCGTGAAAAACAGGCATTTTAAAATAATCTTTTAGAGCTCTGAATAGAGAATTGCATTCCTTAGTGTTGAACTGGAATTTTTAGGCACTGTGACATGTAGCAGGAGGCTTGTGCTAAGGACTGGACAAATGAAGAGCACAAAGTCTGTAGAGAGAAGGCTGACAAAGAAAAGACTCATTTTCCTTGTGAAACCAAATCTACCAAGAACATCTTCTACTGAGCGTATTTTTCTTAACTTTAAAATCCAGTCCCCTCTTTCATTCTATACAGAGCTGAGCCCTTGGGGTAATCGAAGTGTAAATAAGGCCAGTTCCTTTGGGTGCAGAGGTACACACTGTTCTTCAGTGCCTTGGTACTGGGACCAGTACTGGTTTATGTGTGTTGGGCTGGGACCCAGTGCAAGCTCTACCAGCAAGGAGGTGTTTCTGGATGTGTCTGAAAGGCTGTTGGATGCAAACTGACCATGGCAGCGTGGCCCTGCAGCCTGTGCCTGCCTCACAGAAAGGCCAAGAAGGTGCAGAAACGCTTTTCAGTCTCGTTAAGGGCTGGCACAAATCCCATCTCTGAAACCATCCCATGCAGAACTCGTGTGATCGTGACTTAAATTGCTGAGAGGCCAAAGGAAAAAGCCAGAGTGCAGTTGCAGCTATTTTTTTTTTTTTTTTTTCCCCCAGGGAGTACTAGCTAGAGATCTTACTGCAAGAACTTAAAAAATGATACGTTCTGAATGAAGTGCTTTGTTGGACACTGTTTATTTAAATATTGTCTCTTTCTAGCAAATGTGGTTGTGTGTAACCCACATACGTGTGTGTTCACCTTATCAAATCCGTGGAGGCTGTTTAGTCACCTGTGAGACACCTCCCTCTACCCAGGCATGATTTTCTAATTGCAGTTACACAAAAACCGTTTTGGGGGTGCGGAGTGGGAATGCAAACTTCTGTTTTATTCCAGCTCATTGAAGAATTGCTTCAACACACTTTTCATCATTTATCTCCTCATTCATATTCAGATACTGTTCTGGGATTTGCCAGACTCAAAGGTTTTTCACTTTACTATTTTTCCCCTTGTTTGAAGAAAAGAAAAAAAGTAGCAGTAGTTGGTTTTGCACTTAATAATTGTGTGGGGGTGAGGTTATGGCTCCCTTAATTTGACAGAAAAGCACTTGTTGATTGTAATGAAACTGAGGCTTCCTTTTGAAATCTGTTCTTAATTATGAAAACAAACCTTTCCCTTTTCTTTTCTCCTTCGTCTTTTCCTCTCTACTCACTTGATGTTTCATCCCTGCTCACTTGCATCATGTTCAAATGCTCTTAATTGCAATTCGTAGTGACAACAACAACTTTTATTTCTTTTGAATGATCAACTTATAGGACCCACAGGGATCATCCAGTCCAGCTCCTGGCCCTGCACAGACTCCCCAACAATCCCACTCTGTGCATCCCTGAGAGCATTGTCCAAATGCTCCTGGAGCTCTGGCAGCCTTGGGATCGTGCCCATTCCAGATTTCCTCACTCATTCTTGCGCCTTTTGAAGAGCAGAAACAGCCCTTCCAAACCAGTTTTTGTTGCTGGCAGCAAGTTGAACATGCAAAATGTGTGAAAAATGCGTGTAGGGTTACCTGTTCATCGCTGGAGTTGCTACTGAGAGGAGCTGCAGTCCTGACTGAAGGTATTAGAGTGCGTGTGAGTCTTTAAAATCTCACCCTCAATGTCTCACTGAGCACTCAATTGTCCTACTGAAATTAAAAATGAATTTAGCACATGCTGGAAGTCCTGAAGCAGCTGGTAGAGTTGAGGCCTGTTTTAGAGCTATCCTGTTCTGCTTCCCCAGCAAAAGCCTTTTGATGTCTTCTTTGAAGGGCTGGTTCAGGGTGCAATGGCCAGCAGGTATTTGAAGGAGCAGACAGCAGTGTTTTCTAAACCTGAGCACTGTAAATAAGCCCAGTGGTTCCTTCAGCCAGCGTTGTGGTGTGGCACGCCCTGGGTTTGCGGGGCCTTTGTGAAGAGGGAATTGGATGCTCGAGTTCCCCCATTGTTAGGTAACCTCAGCAACCAGCTCCTCTGACAGTGAACATGAAAGGGGCTCGTGTCTCTAGACATTGCCCTGCTGCAATTGCGTTTCTGTAACAACTTGAGGAATCATTAATAAATTTGAAACACAGCTTCTCCCCCAAAGCGTTCCTTGCAGCAGAATGGGGGCTCGTGCTCGATTTCAAAGACAGCATCATGTCTACAGTTTATTTTCAGAGTAAAATATATTTCTTTTTGAATCAGAATTGAGCTGATACACTGAATTAAAAAATCCCTGATGGCTCTAAAATTTGTCCAGTGGGTAGCTTGCTTAACAAGTAATTATTTCTAACATTCTGTAAATTATTAACTCCTTTAAGATATGAAAACCTTTATCAGTTGAACTGCTCTTGTAATGTTTTCCCTTCCTATGTTATTTTTCCGCTTCTCTTGTATCTGGAGATTCAGAAATAACTGAAGATCTTGCAGGTTTATGCCCACTTATTTTTATTTTTAGATTTTTGTATTGCTCACCTCTTAAGATTTTTCAAAGATTGCTTGTGAGAAAATTCATTAATGATGCTTTTTTGAGATATGTGTTTCATGGGATTATAAAAAGCAGCTTCTGAGCCCGTTTCTTACAACCAATTTGTTCTTGGGGCTGTCAGTTAATTTGTCTGTTCCTCGGTTTCTGAAATAAAACTGAGCTTATCTTGTAATGAGGTGTTTGACAACTGTTCCATAGCTAACGAGAATGAGAAAGGGTAGTCACAGAGCTTTAGAAACTCTACTAACCTTGTGCATATTATAAATATAGCTTTTCAAAGGTTGTACCTTTTTGACTGCCATCCTTGGGAGGAAAAAAAAAATTCCAGCATATAGAAAGCTGTTTTCTAGGTTTTATGTGTTGCAGTGCCACCTGTAATCTCCTCAGAAAAATATCATTAAACTAAATGCTCAAAGAACTTATGCATATTGCAGCATCTCCCTGTTTGTGCTTTGACTTAATAATGCTACATCTGTCCACTGGTTGTCATTTACAGAAGGACCTGATTTAGGGCTCTAATAAATATTGGCCAGTGCTCACACTAACCTGACTTTCTGTTAAAGTTATTCTCCCAATTTAATTTTTGAGATGGTAGATCTCATTGCAGGTGCACAGGCCTCCCCAATAATGGCAAAACTTCCTTGGTGCAAAAGGAGTGTTCTGAAGAGCCTGTAATTATGATGGAGGGTTGATCAATATTTATTTCCTGCAAGATATACTGTGGCTTTCTTGGTGGAGGCCTGGTGAAGTGATTTACCTTCCCCAGCACCGCGGCGTCGAAATGCACCGAGCGCAGCATTGTAAAACCAGATAAGACAGTTAATCTAAAAGTCCATTGTGGAATAACAAATGTTATTATTATGGCCTGTGTGGAGCAGCCCAGTGTGTTCCTAGAGAGCAGCCTGCATGATTCACGTGGTCCTTGTTTCCATTACGGCTGTCTGGGATGAGTAATGGTGTGCTGGCCACAACATGGGATTTTCACAGCTCCTCCTCTTCGTGAAAATCTGCTCCACACCAGCTCTGTCTGCTGTTATTTAAATGTCTCAAATCTCTACTTTCAAAGGACAAAAATACACAGGCAGTGCTGAGTGAAGTTGAGAGGAACTCCGCTAATTCTTCTCTCATGTGAACTCAGCCTCATTACTGAAATCAGCTCAGGCTGCAGAGCCCAGCTCAGTCCAGTTGCATCTCTGTTGAATATAAAACACCGACTTGGAGCTGTCTCTTGTTTGCCCTATAATTTTCAGCCATTGACTCTGTTCTATGATGCCCTCAGGAGGTTATTAAGAAACTAACTCATTATGGGAATCCAAAGTGTGGTGATAATCACTCGCCATAAACCGCATAATGGAAGAATTTTATAGATTGTTAAAGCTCATTTTAACATTCTTTATTTCATCTTCTGCTTTGGGTTAATGCAAAGACACTGCAGACAAAGAAGGGATGATTGCTGCTGGATTCGTGATCTTGGATCAGGGTGGATAGGAGTCAATGAATAGAAGCAGATGGTTCCTATTGGGCAAACAGGGTCAGGGAAATCAAATTAGTGTGTATTTGTACTCATTTTTTTGCAAATAGTAAGAGCACCAGTCATGATTTCAAGGCCTCTGGTGTGCTTTTACCAGATGCTTCCAATGAGAAATTCTTTCTTTTTCTGGCAGTAGGATTAATGCACGGTGCCTGCCCAGCACACTCTGTGTGCTCCACAGTTAATAGCATTACAAGAATAGAAAATATTGGTACTAAAACCATTTTAGCGTAAGTAAGTGCACTGTCCCTCATTGTGATACTGAAAAGGCTTGCAGTGATTCACTAGAAAATACAATGCTTGGTGGATAAACATGCAAGGAATTGCCAAAGCACAAAGGTTGGGTGGGGGCCAGAAGGAGAAAGAGAAGGATGTTCCTTGTGATTTCGGGGCAAGAGGCAACAGAAAGACAGGGGCTCATCAATCTCTATTGAACGATGTGGTTTTGTAGATTTATTTCTTGTTTAACTTGTAGGGATAAGAAGTATTTTATTGTTTTACGGTATTTCACTTAAACGTCGTTACTGTGGAGTTTAGTTACGGGTGAAGTCCTGAGAGTGATGAAAATTCAAAAGAATTTTGCTCATCACTGCTCAGAATTACACCTTAAAGGTAAAAGACAGTAAAGAGGTAGAAAACCAATGAGAATTTAAGGTATTTCTTGGGTTAGGTTGTGGTTTTGTCTTATCCACAACCTAATCTTTGCAGAGCTTTGTAATAACAAAGTTGTTGCACAGATTTCTGACGGTGGGCAGTGATTTGGCTTTGCTCAGGGAGAGCTGAGTCCCTGGTCCTGCAAGGTGAGCGACAGTGTAAGACAATATGCAAGGAGAGTTGTTTGCTTTTATTTTTATCATATGGGTAATGTAGCCTGACATCTTGATTGATGGCACAGAGCTGTTGGGGACCTTGGAAGGAAGGAGAGGCAAGAAAATAAATCCTTCATGTTGCAGAGATGAAGGAGCAGCAGTGGAAGAAAGAGTGCTGAGATCTGGCTGCAAATGCCACTTCCCCAGACTGGGGGTTTCCCAAGTCTGTGTGGATGGATAGGAGCAAGGGAAATTGCAACACTTGGACTCAAAAAAAAAAAAAAA
>VZRN01006000.1:162352-227344 GCA_013397935.1 Dasyornis broadbenti | reverse complement strand
GTGAAGCTTGTGAAAAAAAAAAAAAAAAAAAAAAAAAGGAAAAAGTAATGTGCAGATTAGGAGTTCACCTCCCAGGGTGGTGAGGGGGTGCCTGGTAGGCAAAAGAAGATTTTAGCAGTAGCTTTTGTTCTCCCCAAATAATACCTAGACAGAAAACATGGCAGCCCTGCTCTCCCCACTGCAGTCAGTCCTCAAAGGAGTTGGAGTCCTCATTAAAACATCAAAACAATTTGTTAATTAGCTTGTCCGTTCAAAAGCGCGTGCACGGAAATAATTGGAATACCTGGAATTTGGATTTCTGTGGAAAAGCAGATTTAGAATTTTATATCTAAGGAAGAGCAAGCAGTAAAGCAGCTCCTCTTTTGAGCAAAACCACTGGAGAATTAGGAAAATACTGATGAGGTTGATAAACCGATTCTCAAGCAATTCATTTAAGTGGAAAAGATACCCCAAGGACTGGATGGGTCTTAACCCAGAGTTCTCCTCACTGTCAAGTGTGTGCTCCCTTTTGTCACCTGCAGCAGGGTCTGTCCTCACACTGTATTTCTCCTTTTCATATTTTTATTATTTAGTTGCTAACAATTATTTTGATCTCCTTTTTTTTTTTTTCCACTTTGTCAGTTTGAAAAAATCAAATGCCTCCCAATGACCAGAACTATTAATCTTTTGTGCTTCATTGTGAACTTTTTTTGTATCTGCTTTTCAGAAGCTAAAACATCCTTAGCTTCAGACCTGTGTGGCTGACACATTCCCCCTCCATAAGGATTCTTTATTTTGGAAGTCCACCGAGACTTTCAAATAAATTGAGTTGACCTGTGCAGCTCTCTGTGTGTTTGTCTCCTGCCTGACCCTCCCCTCGTACAGCCAGCAGACAGATTGGAGTGAATATGATTACGTAGGGAAGCAAATCCTCTGGTTATAATTGCTTTTAATCGCTGTTGCTTGACACTGGAAAGTGCCAATTGTGTATTTTTTTTTTTTTTTCAGAGATGTGTTTCCTACAGGAACTTTTGTTTGAAATGGTGATCTGGGTTGTTGAGTGACTACACCATGACTAGATCCTGGCTGCTATAATTAGGAGCTAATTACAAGCTTTGATTGCGTGTCTAACATGCCGTTTATTCAGAAACAAATGCACCTTTTCTCTGTCTCAGGTGAAATGAGTAGCTCAGTGTTTTGTTATTCTGCCCTGTGATCATCCCCCCTGCACAAGGAGCTTTCCCTTTCATGTGCTACCAGTAGGAAATTTGTCTCTGTCAGCTGCATTCCCTCGCTCTGCATACCCAAGGATGTGCCTCTGTTTTATCAGGTGCTTCAGAATTAGTCTGGGTAGTGGGGGAGGTCTCAGAGGAGGAATTTGTCCAGCCATTTGGGTCAGGAATCTCTTCCCTGGGCAGGATTTTCAATCCAGCTATCACAACATTATGCAAACACTTGCAAACTGGAAGCTGTGGCGTGCTGCAGTCAAGGGGGATGTTTATTAATATACTTTGCCTGTGCAAGCTGTAGATAACAAACAACAATAACGATGCAGTGTCTGATACACAGCTGCCACTAAACTGCTTTTTTGCTTAAAAAAGATGATCTAGATAACACCTCACCAAAAAGCGCAAGGATTTTCATTTTAAAATGTACATGCCCTATCATCCTTAGATTTGAATCACTAGTTAAATACCTATAATTTTTTTCTTTTTTTTTTTGTCTGTGCCACTCTTGATAGCGGGACTTTCAGGACAGTTTTTATATATGAAACTCAGGAAAGAATCATTTTAATGAAAAAAAAAGTTCTTTTCTATAATAAGATACAGTTTTGCTCTTTCTCTGTGTAGACAATGCTGAATTATTTTTCCTTTCAAGCAGCCTCCTCTGAAGTAGAAGAAAATGTTAAGTACTTCAGATAGCTGGAGCAGAGGCAAAGGTTGAATGGAAATCTCTGCCTTGCTGCTGCCGCCAGCGCTGACAGTGGTTCTGATATTTCTCTGGCACTTTGTTTACCGGATGGGAATATTTCATTCCTGATACCTTTTTTTCTGTTAGTCTCAAAAAAGAGAATTGGACTTCATCCCTTTTAATCATGGATAGTAGAACTAACACAAGGAGAGTCACACAGTGGTGCTGAGAAGGCTGGTAAAGTTAGCACTTATTTTTTGAAGAAAAAATGAACTTACATATGTGAAAATGAAACTTTTTTCTCACCTTATCTTAATGTTTAATCATAGACGTTGCAGCTCCCATTTTCCCTGTCTGGTGCTTAAGGTTTTGATATGATAACTCACACTGTTCTACAGACTTGAAAGCTCAGGGAAATGCCTATAAGCACATATTAATGATAGTTTCTCTGGATTAAATTCACTTACATCATTCTTAAAAGAGGAGATAAGTTTGAATTACTAGATCTGTCCAGTTTCTCTCTGGTGCAATGTCTTCTTTATGCCTCAGAGAGAGGAAAAGGGGAGATGTGGCTTTATTTGAACTAAAATGACTAAATAGGAAAACAGAGGTGCTTGGAGTTTTCACGTGAAGAAGAGCAGACTATTTTACTGAAATAACTTGCCTGTTACAGGGTGCAAAGTTTGAGGACTTAACTAGTTGAATACTGAATTTACAATGTTAATTTTACCTGTTTATGTTTTCATTCTAAGTGTTATCTTGAGTTTATTTTAAGCATTTGAATCAGAAAAGTGCTCACAAGGACCGTACCATCATCTTAAGAGTGAGTGCATCCTCCTAATTGCCAGCAAGAGAACCCCATCAGCAACATTCAGAATGGTCACAGTACAAATTCCAGGGATGTTTAAAGCCCTGGCTCTGCTGGTTCCTGATTTATGTTTTATATTCCTTGTGATCATGATTCTTGTGAGAAGAGAAAAAGAGCCACGTGGAACATCAGCTCTGGATCCTTCCATCTGCCCCGGAACAGGAGTAGGGACGCTGCCTTCCAGGTTCCTGGACCTCCTAGCGTGCCTCAATCGTGCTGTCCCTGGTGGAAACCCTTCCGAGCAGGGAGCTGCCTTTGTTCCCACTTCAGGCTTCCAGTCAGGCAATTTGTGTAAATTGGGGTTATTTTCAGCATGGTGAGGCATTAGCTGTAATCTGGGTAAAAGCCGTTTACCTTTGGAACCAGTACTGGGAGTACAGGATTTTATTTGACTGGGAATCAATTATTTTCAGCATTTGTAGAGTAAAATAAACCTAGCAAATGCTGGTTATCTTTATTTCTTGCCACTGTGTTACAAACAGTGGTGCTCTCAGCGCGGCACGTATTTGAAAGTTCAAAGGCTGTTTCACATTAAACAGCTTTATTCTCTGAAAATGTATTCTTGTCCCATTCCTGGAATCTCAGACCTCCCTGCTTGGTCATAAGTCCTCTAAGCTTCCATCACCTCTTTGCCATGATGCTTTTAATGAGACTCTGCAGTTCACATCTGGCTTTTACTACTGTGAATGTGTGACAGAATACAAAGGGTTCCTTGTTTAAAAATGAAGTCCTGAGGCTTGTAAGAAAGCAGTAGGTGTTGAAAGTGACTCTAAACAAAATCCATTTTAAATGGATTCAAGTCTATAAGAGTGTTCCTTGTGTGTCAAGGGCCTTCATCTCTTGTTTGATAGGTAAAAACTGTATAGGCCATTGCTCACTATCGTTTTGTCCTTATTTCCCTGCATTAATGCGTGGTTACTTTAGGGTAGCATCTATATTCAGTAAATCTATTTATCTTTATCCATAAAGAACCAGTGGATCAACACGCTCTGTTCAGGAAAAGTTTCTCTCTGTTTGCACAGCACCAAGTATTGTTGTCCTTTGGTGACAGAAACTGGATAATATTTGCAGTGGGAACAGAACAAATTCTGTCCAGTGGGCAGACCTCTCAGGAAAGGGTTGTGTCCCCTGGAAAGCTCCCAGGAAGGCAGAGAGGGGCAGCAACAAGGAGGGGTTTTCTGGCTGATGGATCCAAACAGTTGGAAGAGCCTTTGCTAATCCTGCAAGCCAAACCCTCTCGTGTTTTGGGAAGGGGGAGAGAGCAGGCATTTGAAAAAGCAGTTTTTTCGTCTGAAAGCGACATCTGTGGAATGACTTCAGTGGCGCCCGGGAGCTGTGAAGAGTGTTACGATCTCCTGCGCTGCTCAACAGAAGGTGCCTGCGCACAGCCCCTCTTGCAGAGTGCAGAAATACATCAACTTCAGGCATGGTAATTTTTGTAACTGGCAGGTAATCCTGCAGAATTCCACCAGATGGTATGGCAGATAGCTGGGGCAGGCCAGGGGAGCCAGGAGGCCTGGCGTGGCTGTGGGATTGCTTGGTGTGGTCTGTGTTGGTGAGTTCTTCTTGTTTTGCTGCGTTGTTGTTTTTCACCTCCTACCACTCTTTTCTGGTTTGTTTGACCTAATTCAGGATGGGGACAGTTTCTCACTGCTGTGTGCTCTCAGCTGTGTTAACTTGGAATCTCCCCCAGACTCTGTTGCTATTTTTTTAGCTAATTTAGCCACTCTGCACCTGGTCCCTGAGCTAACAGAACACAAAGTGTGTGGGAAGTCCTGGAAATGCCAATTTGCTGTGCCATGTAGGTAGCTGGATGGCTTTTGTACAGGTCCTTACAGCTGAGACCTCTAAATGATATCATATTTTTGCTGGTTTAATACAAGCTAATTAAGATAAAGTCAAGGTTGTGTCTTTTTGTACTTCACTTTGGTCTCTAATTTGACTTACTTCTCATCATTACCTATTTCATACAAAGAAATAAAAAGTGATTGAAATTAATGGCATGAGAATATGGTATTAAACAAATGATAGCTCAAGGTAAATAGAAAATTTTTGATATTGAAGTTGTGTACAATCCTACTCAGTGTACTGAAAAGCGTAAACAATAAAGCTAATCCCAGCCCAAGGTTTGAAGAAAATAACTTTTTTTAAAAATAATTCTAAGGAATACTGATGTTAACCTCCTTAAGGATTTCATAAAAAGGGTTCATCTCTGGTGCAGATAAGCTCTGGCAGCTGATGCTATCTCCCTGAGATTCAGTAATGAGGGAAAAAAGCAACCTCTTGGGCCACATACATGCACTAATTTTGGTTAAGATAATTTGTGAAGGTGGAAACCAAAAAAAAAAACAATGGAGGGAAGAAAATGCTATGACAAAGTATGTAGCTTCACAGATGGCTTTAGTTAAAAGGTGGCCTACAGAGCTTTTCTGTCACTGCTGTGGGTGCCAGGAGTCCTGGGGTGTCTCTTGGCTGGCTCTGCTCAGCTGAAGCCTTCGCTTTGCTTGCGTGGTGGGGCTGATCGGGGCCCTGGTTGCTGCTGGCATTCAGAGGAACATCTGTCAGGGAGCTGCTGGGATTTCTGGGGCAGGCAAGGTGCACTGCATCTGTGCAGGCTTCAATATTCACCTTAAGCATAATAAACTCCCCTGCCTGTGATTCAGCGCAGAGTGATGAAGAAACGATTTGTAGACAGACTTGAACAAAGCCTGGACAAGTGAACTCCGTTGCAAAATTTCTGTGCTTCTGTTTTTCAGCCGCAAACCACTGATGGGCACAATTTGTAGGTCAGAGTGTGAGTTTTGCTTGGCAGCCTGTTTGCCCTGCCATCCAGCACTGCTGCCAGCCTGACCTTGGCGGGGCTGCCCATCTCCAAGCCAGCCCCATCTGTGAGACAGAGATCTGGGAAGTCTCTCTGTGCCCACAAATGCTTACTCTGCTCATCCCCACTTTGCTGATACACGACAGATGAGGTCCTGCAATTTTGTTTTCTTGGAAATGACCTCGTATTTCCTTTTCCCTCCTTAGAGGTTGATTTACTTTTTGTATTTCTTGCCAGGAATGGAAAATTAGAAGACTTGGTTTTCTAGAGCCAAAGCAATCCCTGTGGTTTGGCATCTGAATCTATTCCAAAGCAAGAAAGGTCTACCCTTCCCATTGGGTTTGGTCAGACTATTACAAGATCTTTCAATCCAGACAGAGAGAAACACTGTAAGAATAGTCAGTTTGAGCAGATTTTTACAAATGCAGCTTGCCCTATTCTTCTGGTGCAAGTATGGATTTTATTATGCAAATTTTTTTTTTTTTTTTAAATAATAAATGCCAGCGACTTCCAGTATGTATTAAATTTTGTACTGCATTGGTGTATTTATCAGGCAGCATGAAGTGCCAAGGAAACATTTCCCTCCCTTGAGGTATCTCTGTTCCTGTTGTGCCATATTCTGAAGCACTGGTGTTCTTGGGGGCTTTGGTGGTACGTAAACTTTGTTCAAAATACTGCTCACTGTGAGTGAGGTTAGTGTAATCTGTCCTTAAAACTCAAGATAAGGAGTTTCAGCACCTCCACGTCCTGAATAGTTGCTTTTGTAACGCACAGCGTGATGAGAAATGGAGCCGAGCAGTTGAATGCAGGAAAGATCACCAAGGTCTAAGGCAAACAAATACAAGGGAAAAAATACTGTGCTGAACAAGCAGAAGCCTTTGCATTGAACAGGCACCAGAAACTTTATCTTCTGGGGGCAGACTGGATGATCTTTGACTGCTTATCTGCTCCAGAAGCAGAAAATACTTCGGCCAGGAAGGTTTCTTTCCCCTTTGCTCAGTCTCTCATTATGTGGCCTGATTTTTGCCTGTTTAACCTTTCATGCTCACACAAGGTTAGAGCTTCGAGGATATTTTTTGCTGTCCCCGCTAAAAGCTGCGGCATGAGGGAGGTGCAGAATGCAGCTTCATCTGCTGCAGCTCCTCAGTTAATCCAAGCTGCCGCAGAGGCACCGGAATTGCAGGGCCGGGTGCCAAATTGTTTTTGTCTGCCTCCTCTTTCTCAGGGCTGAGTTACAGGCAACAATACAGCCATGGTTTTTAAATGACATATCCTGAGCACCTCACCTCTAAGCACATGGCAGCTCCATTATATGAACTGGGTCATAGATGAGAGAAACTGAGGCACACTGTTGTTCAGTGTTTGTGGATGTGTGACTTGATGAAACTAGGAATAATTATGCCAAATTTCCCTATCTTAAATTAATTTTGTAACCCCTGTGTGCTGGTTTATGCAGGGTTTAACCCATGCCATCTATTTCGATGGTACCTTTCTCCCTTCCTGAAGCCCCAGCTCCTGGGGCTTGCCTTTTCAGAAATGCTGGCACTCAAATAATCTGAAAACTCATTTGGCATGTGTGAGCTTGAAAACTTTGAAAAGAAGACTTTCGGGTTGTAAAACGTCGTTCACGGCCTTCAAAGCTGAGTCATGGGATGGGGTCAGGCTGGAAGGAACCCCAGAGGGTCATTTGGTGCCACCTCCCTGCTCAGGCAGCGTTGTCCCAGAGCACATGGCTCAGAATTGTGTCCATATGGCTCTGGAATATCTCCAGCAAGGAGGACTCCACACCCTCGCTGGGCAAGCTGTTTTTCTTGGTTCCAGAAAAGCAGTTTTTCATTGAGTGGTGCTGCGGCAGTGGTAAATAATCAAGTGTTCAGTGCTTTGGTCGGAGTCAAGTGCAGTGGGGCATAAATGAGGCCTTAAACCAAATCTGTCCAAAGGTAAAAGCTAAAATACGGATTCCTCCCCCTTCAGATTAATGACACCATAAATTGAAACAAACCCACAATGTGTATCCAGGTCAGGCCTTCTTTACTCCTTCTGTCTTCAGGTTGAGCCAAATACTCTTCAAGTCTTTCCATTGCTACTTGGGGAATAGATCGGGCTCTAATTGTCCCTGTAATGAAAGGTTGACCTCTTGACTGATTATTTTCCTTTTACTGAATTAATTTCTTTTTGTGTTTGAATAGAGAAGAGGCTTTGGATGCCACTAAAGTTGACTCTGTTAAATTAAGAAGAACTGATATTTTAAAATAACAGTGATGATGCTTCTCTTGCACTGGGTTTTGGTGTCGCCTGTAGGAACATTCTGGCACCATCGTGAGTGCAAATCAGTAGAGTCTTCCCATTAACCCCTAACCAAGGTCATACAAAAAATAAATACAATAGAATATATTAGAAATAAATAGAATTTTTCATGAAGCTTAATAAGGATGAGCTGTATCTTCAGATACTTTTCTTTAATCTGCTCTGTAGCAGCTTGTTAAAACTATTGGCTACAGAGAAACTGAAATATTTTTGTCTATTCCAGCCAACTTCTTTTCCAAAACTGAAGCATCCTAGGTTGGGTTTTTTGTTGAATCCTGACAGCATAAAAAGCTTTCGTATTAATGCATGTATAGTTTTTATAAATGAAATAAATTTTGAGTAATTCTAAGTTAGCATTAGAAAAACACTTGAGATGAAATGTTACATGAATAACACACCTCTGTTGTGCCTATGAGACATCTTAATACTTTAGGTAATACTGTTTTAATTGAGACTTCCAGGAAGCCATGACCCATACGTGTCTTTTCTGAATTTTTAAGTCCAAGGAGGATTTAGAGGTCACACACTTCCTTGGGATGTCTTCTCTTGAGCTAAATCACAGGCATTGTTCTTTGAAAAGAACAAGAGCTGTAATGAGATGCCGCCTTCTTTCAAGAGAAATATGGGGCCTAGAAAGAAACTCTAGGGGGGAAACCAAATGCAACCATCTAATATTTTATGAAGAATTATTTTTCCTCCAGGGTTACTATTTCATGTTTTTATTCTAATATATCTTGTTAAACAATGAGGCAGGTAATTCTGTCCTTACTTTTAATGACTGCTTTCAAAAAAGTGCAGCTGTTCATCAAGTTAACTGCTTAATTATAGTTCCCTAGACCATTTACAAATATGCCCTGAAACAGTCTATCAGAATAGAGATTAACTGAAGTCTTTTTGTTGTCTGGGGAAAATTTGAAGTAATTTTGTTGTCTGGAGAGAATTTCAGAAAGTTTTTCCGATCTTTCCCTGGTTTTGTGAGTAAGCTCACAGGTGAGGTGTCAGGGACTTGTGTTGGGGTTGTCATGTGTGACAACTTTTTTTTTTTTTTTTTCAGCTCTAAGACAGTCTGTCACTGTTTCTGAAACTATACCTTTGTTTAGGAGCTGATCCAAAGTCTGTATCTCAGGCTTTCAATCAACTCATGGCTGTGTGTTGGCTTCCTGCTGTGACTCAGAGGACCAAAAGAGCTTCCACTTCAGTGATCAACGGGCTCTGATAATAAGGGAGAATGAAGAGACAGAGATTTTCCTTTGAACAACTAGCGAAAGTTGCTTCATTAAACCGTCATCAGTGCAAAAAAATATCTGTTCAAATAGGCAGTGCCTACCTGCTAAGAGGTTGGCATCCTGAACAGCGTTTCCTATTTGATGTATATTCTGCTTTTCATCAGTGCCTGTGGGCTTTATGAAGTGTTTATGAACTTCTTTGCTTCCCTCCTTATGAAAATGCATTAACCTGCAGGCTGGAGTTCCTCAGTCGTTACATCACGTGCCAGTAGCCTTAGAGAAAACTGAAAGAGAACTTAAAAGATATTATTCTCCTCTTTCTTTTGGTAGGGTAGGAAGGTCCTGATTGTGCTTGGGCTTCTATTTTGCTGAGCAATGTAAAGTGAGGTAACAGGAAGATAATTTATTTCCCAGCTATAATAATAAGATAAATATAAACGTAACAATAACAGGTGGAGGCAGCAGATTGAGAGAGCACAAGTTAATGATGATGTGGCTATAATGAAAGTATTAGCAGTGGTTATTTTACAACAGCTGCTTTGTTGTCTGGAACAACCTCTCCATCTAAACTAACAATGATATAGGTGAGAACGTAGCTTCTAATTAAAAAAAAAAACCTCAGAAAGGCATTGCCATCTTGGCATTAATGCCAACTCATCCTACCATTTCTATCCACTCATTAGTGATTTATAAAAATTACTGAACTTCTCCAAAATCTGGTCCAGAAGATGGATCTTATCACAGTTACAGAGCACTTAATGTTGTAGTGAGATGGGGATTTGCTCCTCATCCATGCTACTTCCGGCATGTATTTTTATTTAAGTTATTAAAAATAAAAATTAAGTACTTGTTCTTTGGCAGGAAATTTTATTAAAGCTTAAATAATTATGATCTTTAAGAATTTTCCACTCTCAGCCATGTTCTGAGGGTCTGTCGTTTTAAAAATTGATGGAGAGACAGAGAGAGTTCCTATATTTGTGGGACCATCACAAACAACAAGTGGAAGGTGATGCTGAAAGGCAGACATCCATTTCATTTCTTGAAAAGCTTGGGGATATGAGGCCTGATGGGGGAGAAAACCAACCCAAATAATACAGTGAGAAATGTCCCTACAAGTATATTCCAACATCTCAAATTTGGCCAGAACTATGTCCCTTGAAAAGGGACAAGAGCCGTTCTTGTTCTTGAAAAGGGTTATTTTACATTGAAGTAAATCAGCCAAAGAAAGTTAGGGCTGTTGTGGCCATAAAAACAAGACCAGCTCTGAGGGAAGTTCCCCCTTTGACAGAGACTGACAATAACTGGATTTTCTTTCTGGTCATGCAAAAGCCACAGTAAAATGTTTTAGTTTAGATTTCAAAAGCAGCAGCTCAGGATGAGGAACACAAGACATGAGGGAGGTGAGGTCCGTGGTGCTCTTTCACTGCTGTGGTTCTCTCTGAAAATACCTGGCATAAAATTATGACATAAAATGGTTATTATTGTAAGTCCTTGCCCTCATTAAGGTCTGTCTGTGAAGCTGATATCTTCCCATTAAGAAGGCAAGGGATCTTTCAGTGTGAAAAGCACAGAATCTTGTAAAATCTGGGAGTCTGTTTCCACCAGGAGGGAAACGCTTCAGTCCTCATGGATTTGCATGTAATAAATGACTGGAACAAAGATATCGTGAGGAACTGAAATATTCATCATATCCCATCCTAAAATAGTGACAGCTACTAACCTGGTCTAGTGGAAGGTGTCCCTGCCCATGGCAGGGGCTTGGAATGAGACGATCCTAAAGATTCCTTCCAACCCCAGCCGTTCTATGATTCCATGATCGTTCCTGGAGCAGTGTAGGGAATGTAGAGCTGTAGTGCACTCACTCTTTAGTTTGTGCCTTGCTTCAAAGCAGTGCTGCCACAGGGATCAGCTGGAGGTGAGCTGGAGAAGCTCCTGGCATCAGTCTGAGCCAAGTGCTCATTAATCATCATGACCTGCTCGGTCCTTGCAACTCTTCTGTGGTTTCCAGTGCTAGGAGCTGCACCTCGTCCCTCTGCAAATGGAATTAAAGGAGCAGCTGTTCACAAACAACAGTTTCCTGGGAGAAGGGAAGTTCTATCTTAAGTTCTGAAATAATGTTTTTTTTTCAGAACACAGTAGAAAAATACTGCATTCAGGGTCAACAATTCACTGGGAGAAATTTCTTGAAAAGGCAGTCCCGTTGGCTTGGAGTGATGCAGCTTTGCAACCTCCCATTTTGCAGTGTAAGCTTGCAAGACCTCAGACATGTTGCCTTTGCTCAGCACATCACATGTATTAATAATTAAAGCTGGATTTCAAGGGACAACTGGGCTTTGATATGCAGCTCCTCTGCCTCCTCCCTCTTCTGTTCATTAGGGACCCTTGGAGTGAGAGAGGAGAAGGGAGAGATTCTCATTCCGCTTTTGCTTTGCACAGTGAAAGGGCAGTTTTTGAACTGCAGTAACAAATTTATTTTTTCATTGGTCTTGCTGATTGGATTAGCAATACTGCTGGCTTTATTACCCCTGATTAAAGTCAGGGCACTGGGGATCTGACAAATGAATTCTGTCTGTAGTTCACCCAGCACACGCTGTTTAATCCTGTTGATTGCAAGGCTTACCAAAACTGTTTAGTCACAAAGCTAGTTCTGTAAGTCAGCGAGGAGAGAAAAGGTAAATAAAAGATGACTCAGGAGGAAACGTGTTTGCAAATTATATAGACTTATATAAGCTCTAGTGAAAGTCCAGAAAATCAGAGTGTTAAAAAGTTAGAGCTCTGGGAGACCTTTCAGTGCTCTGGTCTATCCCTGTACTGATGCTGGATTATTTTATGTGCTATACATCTTTTAAACCTTACAGAAAGGAGATGGTGTCTGAGTACTCTGCTCATGAAAATTATTCAGTGGTGAAAGAAAAACAAGAACAGTATATATTTCACTGTTTTCTGTGTTCCTTGGACCTCAGATCTCCTAAATGTGGAGGAATGATTAAATTATTTTGCTTCCATAAACATTTTTTTTTTCCCTCCATGAGACTGAATAGGGTAACTTTACTAACAGTATTAGTGGTAGAAAAATTAGTAAGCTACTATTTTTGGTTATAATTATATCTGTGGGGTTTGTGGTTTTCATTGTTCTCTAAATGCCTTATGTCTGCAGTCCTCAGTTTCTGCCCCAGATTTCAGGCTGCAGCCCTGCTTGGCTCCCACCTTGTACTGTCAGGCGACTGGGCAGAATGTAGCCAGATTTTGTGGTGATCCTTCAGCATTGCCAAGGTTTTTGCAGTGCACTGTTCAGTCTGGCCTGCTCGTCCCTGCTCCTGGCTTCTCCTGCCCTTTCACTGCAAGAGAGTCCGGTTTGGTGGAGTTTTTCAGAGTTTTGTTTTGCCAGCCCTTGGGAATCACGAGAAGGAAAGACAGGTCCAAGCAGGGCTGGAAGACTAAAAGCTGCGCTGAGCAGCTGGATGCTGAGAGTGCAAGTTGTACAGCAGGGATGATGTATTCCATGACCTCTCAAGAAAAAGCCTAGTCTTAAAATATCCTGCCAAAGCCTAGAGGGATGTGATGAGATTCACCTTAAAACATGAAGTTTGGAGTCCCTGTCATTCTGCAAGTGAAGGTCGTGACTGGTCATTCCTGCATGGAGCGTAGTTGTGCTCCTGGAGTGAAAACTGGGAGGTGCATGTGAGCTTTTAAAGTCTTGGTTGTTGGCCCTCCTCAGGATTGAGAGCTGGCCTTGACTTCACAGTGTTGCTGCTTAATTCAGTACAGTAAGGTTGGAAATCTTCTGTTAGAAAACACTAAATTAGCTTTTGACTGTAGACGGAGGTTATATAAATGAGACGTGATAAATCAAAGCTGCCTTTTTGTTTTTTTCAAAGGGTGTAATTTGTACTGAATAATCTTGGAATGAGTTTTGCGGATTTGGAAGCTGAATCTTACAATTTCAATGTGGCAGAAATATGTTTTGGTGAGAATTAATTCCTGAGTAACAGAATTATGTTTGTCTACTCAGCCTCTCTTCTCTCCAAGGCAGCATCTGGCTTATTCTGCTTCCCAATTTTACATTTGGATAAAGTCCGAGTGAGAAAACTCTGGGCTGTACTTCAGATCCCCAAGTAACTCAGGGAACCCAGTCCTGCTGAAATCCTTCCCTAGCTCTGTGCTCAGTGCTGGAACAGGTCAAGGGAAGTCTCTGAGTACACAAATAGAGGGGTGATGTGTTTGTCTCTCTAATTTTCTGACTTCCGGTGAGAAAGAAATCACAGAATCATCAAGGTTGGAAGAGACATCCAAAACCCACTGACTCCAACCTTATGTATTCGTAATTTGCTGCGTAGCTTGACCAGATGTGCGGACGAAAATCCCAGTTTGGATTTTCTAGAGCTTTAAGTGCAGCAGCTTCTCCTGGTGTTCGGATTTGTGTCGTGCTGTGGGAACAGGCTCTTCTGCCCCTCGCGGTGTGCTCACCAGGTGAGGTTCTGTAGGAATGAGCTGCCTCTGCTTCTTCAGCAGCTCCTGCCTGCCTAATAATCCTGCAAAAACAAAGCAGGAGAGCTGGGAGCATCTCTGCTCCTGTTCAGGTGGGCAGTGGTGTTTCCCCAGCAAAGGTTGTTTTCACCACTGCCTTGATGTCCTTTTCCCACTGCTTCTCCCTGTCGTGTTTGGGGTCTTGGCTTCTGTGTTTTTGTTAATAAATCAAAAATACACAGTGGCATTCAAATCTTGTTAAATGATGTTTGCGTTGCCTCATAAAACAAGATAATTGTGCAATCACAAAATGGTTTAAACATCTGATTTGGATTAGAAACAAAAATGCTGTGTAATTGCTCTCTAAAACTTGTAGCTCGCACGGAATGGATGTTATCAGGCAGATGTTCTTTTATTCACCAGCGCACGCGGAATCTGGGGCTCTTAAGTGCCAGGATAAGTGAAACATGCTCAATTAGCTCGATAGGCTGTGGCTAATCCTTCTGCCCAGCCCCAGCTTCCCAGGTACTGCACTGGCTCCTGACAATTTCCTCAGGCACTTCATGGTGTTATACCAGGGAACTGAGTCTGTGCTGCAGGACAGAAAAAAAGGTAAAAGTTCGGGAGCAGCACCTCTTTCAACTGCCCCCTGAAAACAGAGGATTTTGGGATAAGTAGGCTCTAAGATGGTATCAATGTGTAAAACAGCTCGTGCCGTGCTATGGAGTTACTTAGATGGAAACCTTGAACAAGACAGTGATGATTTTAAAATCTGAATTCTTTAGGAGTTAAACTTTAAAACGTAGCTTAATTTTTTGCCGATCCAAAATTAAACACGCTCATTTTTGTTCGCACATTCTCTTTGGTTTTGGACTTGTTTGCCTGTGTTCTGAAGTAAATTAAGGAACATTCCCTAGGGAAGGGCCACAAACCTCCCAAGAGAATGCTACGTCTTCCACCAATCCTGGAGCGAATTCCAAAGAAACCTTAGCCTGTAAGTACTATGTGAGGGGGCAGTTGACAGGTCTGAAGGTATCATCCTGAAGAAGTACAGTTCCAGTGGTCCTGAAATCTCTCTCCCGAGAGACTCTTAAGTGCTTGGAAGTTCTCAGGACTGTGGAGTAGGAAATTAAAGACGATTGGAAAAAATCTTTGCTAACCAGAATATCTTTTGGTATTCCTGATGCATGTTAGTGGCTTTCCCCTTGTCCTGTTACATGTCCTGTTGTTGCCACATCTTCAAGTCTTCAAGCCCAGGATGAGGCAGAAAATGCTTTTTAAGGTAGTGTGAGCAGGGACTGTGTCCTTCTGTGTTGAGCAAAGGCCAAAGCTTGGATGTGAAAGGATAGTGATAGGTGATGGACTTCAGCCACCTTTAAACCCCAAACTTGGTTCTCATTGCCCTGTTATGCTGTGTTAACCAGCTAAGATGGGGATGTTGAATTTGTCTAGCTAAATTTCTCTTGAGGATTCAAATTAGACTCTTCCAGCTCTCTGTTGCTGATTGCTGGCAGATTTTTCCTTCTATCCTTTTGTCACCAAGGAGAAATGAATATCCTGAAACATAAACTCCTTTTATTGCATAGATGGGACCATATTCTTCCAAGTTCGTTTTCCTTGTGGTACCTCAGCTCCTAAAGGCGTCTGTGCATGAATCTAGAAAAGAGAAAGGCAGAAATGGTGACTGAGGTTTGCATTACTCACGGTTCTGAATGAAACACAGGCCCGAGCTGGAGATGAGAGGAGCTGGAGATGCAGTGAAGCAGCACAAAGGGTGCACGTAGACATCTCTGTCTTCTGCAGAGAAGCTTCCAGGAATCCTCCTTTCTCCAGGAGAACTATAAAATCCTGCTGCTGAATTAATTAATTGCTAGGAAAGGGAAGTTTAGGTCATAAAAGCAAATTAAAACCATAACCACCACACCACAAAGCACCTTCTAATTTTATCGGAAACACTGATCATACTTAGAAGCATTTATGGGATCATTTTTCAAGATAAAATTACGACAGACAGAGAAAAGAAGCCACGTGCAAGGCTTCCAAACTAATTTTAGGAGACTAAAACCATGAGGAGATCCCAAGGTGCAGCATGAGACTGTAAAGGGGTTGTAACGTGTGTAGTTGACAGTCTGAGAATCCATGTGCAGTCATCCTGAAATATTGTTAAATTAACTTAGAGTTGCCTTGTGACAAAAATTGATTTTTTTTTTTCCACCTACTTATCAGACTTTTCTTTCCTACAGGAGAGGAAAAGCCAGGATCATATTTGTTGCATTTAAAGTATGCCTAGGCACACTGAAATCTATTCTGTGGATCAGAATTAATCAGGGATAGGGACAGGTTTATTTCTGATCAAAACTGAACTTGCCAGCTGAAATTTTTTGGGGTTTTTAGGGGTGTGCTCTGGCTGTGCTGGACAAGCCTATTGAAGACAGCTGGGGCTGTGCTCTGCAGGAGTTCTGGATTCATGGTTCTCATTGACCTGCACAGGATCTCTGACACAGGCAGTCAGGAGACCATGGCAATATGGCATTGCTTTGCAGGACCTGTTTAATTTAAAAAAAAAAAAAAAAAAAAATTAAAAAGAAATAGGCCAGTACTAGTGCACAGGCTAAAGGGGGGATTTAACCTTTCCAGCAAATTCAGGTTTACCTGGCAGTAAAATGGGGCCAAATGTTAGAAATCCCCTGCCTTTGTGCGCTGTCCCAGCGTTGCTGCAGGGCTGTGGAGGTGGGAGCTGCGGGGTGTCTGTCCCTCAGCCCCAGCACTGGGGCTGGTTTGCTTTCACATTCCTCCCTGGCAGATTAATTTTGTGGATGTGAAGCTCACTGCTGGAATCAGGCTGCAAAACAGGAAGGTGGTTATGAATCTGTAGCAGCTGGAGGACTAGATAATTTTGCAGCTAATTTTTCTGAGGTTTTTTTAGTGCCTGATTGATTGCCTTAGAAAGAACTTAGAATTAAAGCTTAGTTTAAGCCACTCTGCTGGTTCCTTTTAACGCATTGTCTTCCTCTGAGGTGGAAGAGGAGCAGCTGAATTTGAGCACAGAGCCTGATGTACTTAAGTTCATGTAAGTTGTTCTGAGGTTTGTGCAGTAAACTGTAAATTACATATCAGTATTTAAAACTCTTCCATCCAGAAGCTGCTTCGAACTTGTTCATAAGAGTAGGAAGGATTCAGGAAGTAATTTTGATAGTCATATTGTGTGCTGTGATAAGGGAGTTGCACTAATGAGGGCTGACTGAGATTCACTGATCTCGGAAAAGGCAGAATTGGTAATTATTTCATCGGAGAGAAGATTAAACCACTTAGGGGAACATGGTTGGTGTGGTGAGAGCAGCGTCCATGGGCTCACGTTATAGGGGAATTCAGCATCCCTCCTGGAGGGTGGAGGGGGGTTGAAAATGTGCTGAGTGGGAGAAGGGAAATACAAGCAGCTGGTATTTGCTGAAGGAAATACTGATAGAAATGAGGTTGTAGGGGCTGGGGGAACTTGAAAGTACGGTTGTTATTGGGGTTTGTGGCACCTGGGGAGAGGATGGATAGCCCTGAATGGACGCAGTGTGCAGGTGTCTGCCAGCAGCCAGGGAAGGTGTGCAATTTGAGAGCTGACTGTAGGTAAAACTAAAAAAGCAAGTGTTCCAACAAGGAGACGTTCAGCAGCAGGGGAAAGACTGAAAGGAGGGAACGTGCGATGGTGCCGAGGCTCGTGCTCACTGGGGCAGCCGAATTCTCCTTCTCCTGGGAGCCCAGAAAGGGCTCTCCACCTCCCCCTTTCCTGCTAAAATGGAAAGATTTGTGTTTCCCTGCCTCAATGAGAGAGCACTGATAGTAAATTAAGAGATTCTCAGGAAATAACATAGACCTAGGACTAGAAGAAAGCTCCTGGGCCACTGACAGGATTTCTAGCTAGAGTGAGCAGATGTGTCTTATTAATCCCTCTATAAACTTGTTAAGCAATTGCTTTAAAAACCTTATGTTCTAGTATTTGTATCTTTCCTTCAGATCTTACTGTCATAAAATATTTTATTCATTGCTGTTGCTGTTAAACCATCTGGCAGTGGACACAGATCTCTAGTTTTTCAAAGGTTTTCTTCAATTTCTCCTGTTGGGTTTGGGGTTCCTGGTTTGGTATCAGATGTAAGTCAAAAAAAAAGAAGAGTTGAGGGGCTAAACAACTGTTCTTTTCTTTTATAACCCATGTGCAGGCAGCACTCATTTGATCCATAGACTGAACTTTGACTGTCGAGATGGAAATTTTGTATTTTCATATGTGTTTAGTTAAAACACAGTTCACAGCAGAAAATATTTATAAATCTTGGCCTTCTTGTGTCAAGTCCCTGCTTTGTTTTTCAGAAAATAAAGTCTGATAAATAAATCTGGGAAGGGCAGCAATAGGAGAGGTGAATCGCAGGATATCAGGTTGGAAGGAGACCACAAGAGCCATGTGATCCAACCTTAAATGGCAAAATCAAGCAAAACGCTGTGGTGATCATTAATAGGAATATCAAATGTGAGCAGCTACAACATTAAACAGAAAGGAAGAAAAAGTGATAGGGAACAAGGATAAAATTATGTTTGAAGATGGTATTTTTGGTTGCTATGACATTCCATTTAAATGACATGCTGCTGTAGGTGAAGTGCAGAATATTTTTTAAAAATGCAGGCAAAACTCCTGATTCCTTTGCACAACATTCCTGGACAAGAGGTGCAAGTTTTCATGGGGTGTTTTGCTGTTTTGCTCTCTTTTTATGTGTAACTAAACCACAGTGTTACATCAGTTCTGGTTTTCAGAAAGCAGAGTTTTGGTATTAATGAAATTTGGTTCTGTGTCAAATATGCAGTGGCCAAAATGCAAAACACAGACTTTGTTGTATGTTAAATCCAGTTGCATTCGTCCATGGAAAGATGAGCTACGGTAGAAGACCTTAGGTCACATTTTTTTTCCCCATTCAGGCTTGAGTGCATTTCTTTCCCCTCTTTTTCTCTTTCTGGTTCCAGAGGAAGCAGAAATGGCTGCTGGTCTCATCTCATTTCTCACCTCATCTTTTAACTGGCTGTTTTATGTAAGTTCATTTTTACTTGGGTTGGCGAAGGTCACGTCTCCTCTCTGATGTCATTAATGGTGTGACACTTCTTGTAAACCTTCATTTCTGTAATAAACCTCAGAAATGCCAGCTGGAATGTGGGACAGAGTCCTTCTGCTGTCCTTCCGTGTTTGCATGTTTGTTTTGTGGGGACTGTAATTACGCTCCCTATTTTCTTTACTCACAAGGTCAAGGTACGACCTCTATTTCCACCCCGCCATCCTGGCTGGAATTGCAGCTCCAGCAGTTAATGTCGACATCAGATAAAGCTGCTTCCCCTCACAGCTGTGAGAGCAGAGAAGTCACCTGAACACTGATATCAAGTTCTGTTGATGCCACTCTTTTCTTCAGGCCACTTGGAGTCACTCTCCAGATAAACATTTCCATCCTAATTATTTGTATGTGGTTTCTGTCAGTGTAGCAAATTTTTACTTGTATTCCATTTTGCTACATTTACTTGAGGCAGAATTGACTATAGTGTAACTGCACAAAAAAAAAATGTGTTTTTGTGCTTCAGGTTGCATCAGTTGGTTAAGTATCCTGTCTGCCACTTGGATT
Organism: Dasyornis broadbenti; assembly: GCA_013397935.1. Taxonomy (NCBI): domain Eukaryota; kingdom Metazoa; phylum Chordata; class Aves; order Passeriformes; family Dasyornithidae; genus Dasyornis; species Dasyornis broadbenti. The sequence goes on along the minus strand of VZRN01006000.1, from coordinate 208,120 downwards.
TTGGATCCTCTTACCCAAAACTAACTTGCAGACTGACACCAGACTTCCAAGAAAGTCTGGGTATGAGCCACGCTGCCTCTGCCCTGGAGCTGTGAGTTGTACAGCTGCGCTGATCCTCAGTATTTACAAAATGATCAATGTGAAAGAAGAGACATCCCTGTGGCAGCTGCTGCTGTTCTGGGTTCCTGGCCAGGATGGCAGCAGAAGAGCACATCAGCATCCTTGGTGCCATACGGCTGGAGACTGTTGTGTCGCACACCATGTGGAAGATGAGAGAGAATAATTTCAGCTGAGTATTCAGGGAAGGCTGCTGGGTATTTTAGGTGCCTCTGTGTCCTCATCTTGACCCTTTCTCTGCAGTGTATCCGCTTAGTTAAATCTTGTCAGCGTGGAGGTTTGCGACACGTACTTTTCCTTATATTGGATAAATTAGTCTTGTGAGAATACTACTCCGATGATTAATTTTACCCGATGTCTCCCTCTCCTCATCTCTCCTTCCTGTTGTGAGCAGGCTTTACATCCTGACATCCCCTTTAAGTGTCTTCACAAATGACTGAATTAACTTTGTTTTGTGAGTCTTATCCTGTGTGTCAGACAAGACTGGTGGTGTTGGTGGAGCTGCTTTCTAGTTAAGCACTTGTATTTGATACCGAATGCCCCTTTTTAAATGCAAACAGAACATATTCTGCCAAAATGAAAACAAAGCCTGTTAAGCAAAGACCAGGCACACAGGGCTTGCCTGATGTTCAGAAGTTGTTTCTTTTCCCTCTGTGAACTCCTGTCAAAGTCTAGAATCCATGAGAGTAAAAAAAGAGCCTTGATTCACTTCTCTTGCCCTTTGGGAATATGGATGGCAAAAAGATTTAAAATTCCGATCCAGCTGCTTCAGAATCATGGCATGTGAGATAAATTATTTTCCCTGCACAGCAGCAAGTGAACTTTTACACTGAAGTTACTCCTTTTGAACTTGTGAGGGGTGTGCAATACGAGTGTCTCGAGCCATCGGCGCTGAGCAAACACCGACTGCAGCGCTGTCGCCTCCCTGGCTCGGGCTCGGCCCAGCAGCTGTCAGACTGCTGTCTGTCCTCTGCTATTGATCACTTGACTGGAAAATGAGAAGATAATTAAGAGTCTGAAATTTAATAGGGCATTGTTTAAAAAACAAGGCAAAGGGCCTAGATGGAAAAGATTCCTGGTGGAAATCACCTGGAGATTGCATGTTTCACTTAACTGCAGATTTGCCTCATAAATCTTAACAGTTCTGTTCCATATTGAGTGAATTTAGTGTCAGCAAATTTTAAAACTCTGTCTAAAGTGTCTAATGAATTTATAAGCCACTAGAGAAGATGGGATGCTTTGCTTGCAGCATGGAGCTTAATTTGATATTCAAGGTCAGCACATCAAACTTCTTAATCAGGACCATAATGAGGAAAACATCCCTGCTCAAGCAAAGGAACAACAAATAGGATCAGTGCAAAAAGGAGCATTTACACAGCTGATTAACATCTTCTGGTTTTAGTCTCCTATCAAAGTTGAACCAAAACTCTTATATGCTCTTCTATTTTACTAGCGCATTAAAATGTAAAAAAGTTTCCAAGGGATTGGTAAATGGCTGTGAAACCACATCATCCCATTTTATTAGCAAGGTGACAGTGTTCTGGTGCCCTACATTTCAAATGGAAAATCTGAAGCCTTCCAGTTTTAATGCATTAAATGGTCTCTTAAATTGGGCCGCAGAAGAAGCGGAGCACAGGGAAGGAACTTGAGGAAAGCTTTGCAAAGGAGCTGGGAGCTGCTTTGGGGAATTAGGGAAGGTATTCTGTTTATATTAGCAAATGAAGATAAGAACTCCTCAGTTCTTTAGCAGCAGAGTTAAAAATCTCAGTCCTTAGGGCACTCTTTTCGATGCAAAAACAGTCTGATGGTTTAATAATTTTATTTGTACAGCTGATAACAGGAGTTGCTTCTGTCTTCACAAGCTGATGTCCAAGGGCTGAAGCAGTAGTGTTCAAGTCCAGCTGCTGTCTGTGAGTGCTTCAGGCTTCTGACCTTCACTTTGCCCTTCAACCGGCTGGTTTTGGCTCTGCGTCTGCAGACAACACAAGCAGAATGTCCAAAATTATTTCAGGCTGAGATACTGTCAATATGTCATCAACTACAGCCCTACTGGGGAGTTTTAAAATTCCTTCCAACACATAATGGATATATCTGTTTAAACAGTTCTTAAAATTCTGAGGAGACAGACAAATCCGGCAGAAAATCAATAGGGTGTTGCTAGTGGCTCTATTATTTATTAATTTCAGCACCATCCAGGACTGCTAGGTGAATACCAAAGGCCAGGATTTATTTATTTATTTATTTATTTTTTGTACATTATGAAGATAATATCTTAAGGGGGCCGGAGGATAATTTGAAAGTCTTTTATCAGATAAATATCTCCAGAGGGTCCATCAACTCAACTCCGTTCCTTTTGAAGTCTGAGGTTCATTTTAGAGTAAAACCTGGGTATATAGACTAATATTTGCATGGATTTCTGTAGAGTTACTTTTCTTCACAGTGTTTTATTTTCTCTGAAATTAGAATACGTAGCCTCTGGTGTGATCCCTGTGTCCATGATGTTCTGTAATCTTTCTAGGAAATGAAGTGAAAAGTCTGGTGTATAGAAATACTTCCTTTCCCTTACTGGCCTATCTGGTGTGCCTTATAAATAAAGATTTAAATAAAGCTGCTTCAGTAAGTATATTTATATTGACAATAAATCTATTTTATCACAGTATAAGCCATTATTGCTCATCGTGGGTGTCCACTGTAAATTGGCAATTGCTTGGGGCAGCTTCTGGATGGTAAATTGTGATTATGGAGGTATTAAAGCCAGGCACTCTCCTCAGAATAAGCAGGTGGTGATGACACCATCTGACTTGCAGATCTACGTCCTGCAGGTATTTATGGTCCAACCTGCTGATGGAAGAAACTAAAATAGGTCCTATTTGCTGACTAGCTCCTGGAAATGGAGCTTTTCCCAGGGCTAAGCAAATCCACCCATCCTTCTTGGGGAAGCTCTGCCAGCAGGATCTTTCGAGGCCGGTAATATATTCAGCATGAAAAGAAAAATCGGTAAGGCTTTTATATTCAAAATGAAATTGCTATGCTGTCAAAAATCATTGTGAGGAAGCCAATAAACTGATCAAGATAAACCTAAAGATCTCCTGGGAATGGGGCAATCTCCTGGACATCTCCTAGAGCATTCAAAAAAGTACTGGTAGTAGGGAAGTGTATTCCTTTGCTGCAAAAATGTACCATTGTAGGGAAAAATGTGGCAGTTCTTGTGGTTTTTATCTTTTCCAAACATAAACTGCAAATCTGAATTCTGTGCGGAGCCTGGTCAGCAGTACACAAGGCTAGAAAGGGAAACTAAGTCTCGATATTGAATTGGTTCTTTTGATGTATTCCTAGAAGTGCGCTGAGGTAGGATGCAATGGGACTTGTAAGGACCATGGTGGCCAGCTGGAAGTGCCTATTCTGGGGGAGTGTAGGGCAGCTGGATTTTTGAGCAGCAGCTCCAAATTTCTGCTGCTGCGGGCCAGCCATTCCACGTAAGTCCTTACATAGTTTTGTTTTTTTCAGATCACTGTTGTGGTTTTTGTTTCATTCTCTTCCCTCCCCTTTTCTGTAATCAAGTGGCAGCGTTTGGAGTCCCCTTGCCTGGCACCACACATGGCCCTTCCCCAGCCTTCAGCAGCTTGCTGAGACCCCTCCCAGCCACGAGAGTGTTTCCCGTTTCCCGCAGACCTGGCTGATGTCCTGCACGGTGCCAAACTTCCACCTCCCTGCCTGAATGGATCAAGGAGTGGAGCCCAGATGGCTGAAATGAGCTCCAGGTGCATGGGCAGGGCTCGTGGCTGCTGTTCATCCCCAGAGCTCTGGGATTCCTTCGGTCTCTGCCCGTATTTTAAGTTCCTGGTCGGTGCCTGTTGGTGTTCGTAAAGTGGTGATTATTTCCTTACGCAGAATTTCTAAAATGTTCCTTTGGGGTTCTCTGAGAACTCTTCAGTGAGAGGAGGGCAAAGTATCAGCTTTCACAGCAAGTTTCACATCCCTGGAACTGGTTGGGATTCAGAACTTACAGTTCATTCTCACCTTGTGTTAGGGACTCTTGTGACAGGTACAGAAGTGGTAACCTCCTCTTTAGCAGAAATAAGATTTTGAGCTAATTGGTTCTAAGACTGGAATGATCCTACTGTAGCCGTCTTAGAACCTTTGTCTTACACCATCGTTTTCCTTCTGTATATTGAAAATAAAACCAAATTTCTAGGAAGTTTTTCTATATTTATAATAGTCTGAAACATTTTACAGTAAAACCATAGCACAAATTTTTAAGACTGCAGTTTAGAAGAAACTTCTTAGAGGTTTCTATATTGTATTATTTCAATATTATTTCATTCCTGTTGTTGGGAACGTGCCATTCCCATTTTGGCTTCCAGGCTTGATCTGTTATTTGTGTAATGGGGGTTTAAATTCTGTTTGGACAGTTTTATGGATGTTGTAGGTTCTGCGACTGAAGATATAGAAATAGTTTAAACTATCTAAAACTAGTGGAATCTGATCCTAAACTGTAGAGTCAAAGTCAACAGTAAAAACGGTTTTATGCCCATTTGAAGTAAACACGTAAAAAGCACGCGGTAGTAGCTTTTAGAACCATCTTTGGAGTTTGAATCTCAGAGCTGTTTCCTAATATAAGGAATCTAAAGTACTTCATCTTTACTATCTATTCCTGTGTTTGTATGCATAAAATCACCTTTAAATCATGTATGAATTAGGTCAAGTTCACCTTTAAATCATGTATGAGTTAGGTCAAGTTCAGTCAAGGAAAAATCTTGGCCAAACACGATAAATCACGAAGTCACACATGCAAAAGAAGCTTTAATCCACTTAGCAGGTTCTCTGCACAAAAGCTGTGAACCATTTTATGCACTGAGTGATGGGGTGTGGATGTAGGAGCCCTGTGGGAAATTTGAGTGGATATTTGGGAGAAGGTATGTGCTACAAAGCAGGAAATCTCATTCTAGTATTTCTTTGTGTTTTTAACAGTAATATGCTTTTTTGGTGGAGTTTATGATTTTTGTTTTGGTTTTTTATTAAATCTATAGGTGGATTCTCTTTGCCAAGTGGACTGTGTAGCTGCCTAAGTCTAGTGCAGCTTATTGTTTCATTTGGAATTCCAATTTGCAATAGAAAATAATTTCTTAATGTCAGACTTGAATTAGCATATGTTTCTGCAATATATTTGAACATGCAGATATTGTATTCTAGTTTATGGTATCAGAATACCTGCTAAATACGCTTTTATCTTCCCCTTCACTAGGAAAGTCATTGTTACCTGAAATATATTACTTTTGTTGGAGACAGATATTTTTCATTTTCAATAATTTATTACATATAAATCTTTGCTTATAACTTCATGAAGCCTGCAGGCTGGAGGCATTGTTGAAGAAGAGTTATAGAAGGCAATCATTTTTTATATGTTCCTAATAAATGGAACTAGGCCAGGTAAGGGTATAAAAAAGTCAATCTGCAAGAAGCAAAGACGTGAAGCCAGTGGATTGCATTTGTGTTCTCATCTGAATAAGAAGCAGTGCAAAGGCTACAGAGAGATCAAGTAAGGTTTGTTGTGCATGTGGGTACATAAAAAAACTCAGTGAAAGGCGAATTCTTATTCTGGGTGAGTTATTCCTTTCTTCTGAGGAGCCCACGCAGGGGGTGTGTGTCAAGTGGCTGTCCCCCAGTGCAGATTGGTTATCTTGGGTTTGCCATCCAGAACAACCTCTTTGATCCAAGTTTGCAGCTGAATTGTGGGTGTCATTTTTCACCAAATACGCTTGAGGTTATCTGTCTCTTGCCTGTGTGCAGCTGATTTTCCTCATACAAACCGGTGCACAGGATAGTTTCCAAGTCCATGTCCTTGCTCTCCACGTTCCTGCCTAACCTGGGTAAGAGGCTCGGCTCCTGTGACCCCTCCTGGCTGCATTTGTCAGGGTTCACCTTTTGTGCTTGGCAGCACTTGAGGACGTGTCCCTGCTGCTCCCACTGCTGGCGCTGTGTCAGTGTCGCTGTCCCATTTGTGCCTCCTGTGGTTCTGCTCGACACCTGCCCAGCAGCAGAAATCCTGCTTTATTTGTAATGGGAAGGCAAGGAATTGAAAAACTTAGAATTCTTACCCATGGGAATGATGGTTTTCAGGATATTGGATACCCTGAGAAAAATATGTTTGTGTTTGTGCTAAAGAGGGCGAGCATCAGGGTCAGCCTCAGCGCAAAGACAGCTGGGAGCTGTGGGAGAGTTCAGGGCTCCTGGTGTTCAGGTATGGAAACAACACAGTAAAAAAAAATGAAAATAAAATTCCATCTGGATTATTTTTTAGGAAAAAAATTCTAACTCTACCCAATCTAACAACTCTTAGACAGAAACAGGGTGAGTAGGAGTTTCTGTGACCTTCCCCAGTGTGGGGATGTCTCACCCATCTCTGTCTCCCCAGGTCAGGGCTTTGCTGTTGGGAGCAATGCTCAGTCTGAGACACTACCTGAAGAGAAAGATTAATGTGTCAGCGCTGGCTTAAGTTGTCAAGCACGTAATATTTCTTTTTTTCTAAAAAAGTAATTACTAGTGAAGTAAAGGATGGGTTTAGGCATCCAGAGGTTTGAACTGACATGAAGTATTTGGTACTACTATTCGAAGAGGTGATTTATCCTGGTGGATCCAGAAGGCTGGTGCAATGAAAATATTTCTGGTTGCTTTTACTGCTTACCATGCATAAAATCCCTGAAAGAGAGATAGCTGAACCATCCCAAAGTGTAACACTGGAAAGAAACCCAGGATGCGTGGTTCCTTGCAGTTTGTATTCATCATCTCACTTGCATTGTTTTCTTTTCCAGTAAACTATGAATAATACTCACTGCTAAAGCATCCCAACACTTTCACTCTGTTGTTAGAACTGCAGATCTGCAAACGAAGTGAATGCAAGATTTTCTGGTTGATTACCCATTTTCACAATGATGGGTTTCCTTGTTGCGTGTGAAAACTAAATGATAATGTTTAAGTCACGACTGCACCTTGGCAGCCTTTGAATTTGGATGTGCAGAGCTTTCCTTGAGGTAATATCAGAGCAGTAATTGATGTGACTGATCTGCCAGTGAACCCTGCAAGGTGTAAGGAGAATAGCAATGACTCGCAGGAGCTGCAGTAATGAGACAGGCTGTGTTTTACTCTGCTTTTCCAGGTGTGCGCCGCTGCAGCTTTCACAGACTAACTCTGTGCTGCACAATAAAGGGCAACCTCAGCTAACCCCAGAATTTTAGTTTTCATTTATTTCAGATAGACCTCTAAACTGATGAGTTCAGGCAGAGTTTTATGGGAATTACAAATTCTATTGTATATACATTGGGCTAAAAAGGGATTTTTTTTTTTTTCCTTTCTTTCTTTCCATAAGTCTTCCTTCTAAGCAAAATCCCTGTGGTATTTGCAGCGTTGCTTTTGTGTTGTTTCATTCCAAGTTACAGGATGGTTTCTTGTACATAACAGAAGAGGTTGCTTAACTTACTCAAGGTGTTAAAAAGAAAGAAAGTTTCCTTCTGCTAAATAGTCCTTAAACTAATAAAGGTATAACCTATAATGCATGGTTTAGTATTAATACACTTATTTCTGAATTTGGCCATAGTATTTCTTCTACTGAAAGAACTCTCTGCAAATAACTGGCTTTGAACACGGGCTGCAAAATGTCAGACTCACGTTCTCTTATTTTATTCCCTAGCCAATGTATTTCAGATTTGAAATGATGCTTTTGCTTACTTCTTGATCTTAAAACACTTCACTTGAAAAGCCCCCTTCCTTGGCACTCACTGCTGAGGTGCTTCTGAGGACCCCGATGCTCCAGGAGGTGCCTTCCAGCAGGTCTCACCTTGGCAGAGCTGATGTTCAGCTGATAGTTCATTAATGGTTTCAGCCTGGTGAATGTGGAGCTGTGGTGGGATATCTCAAAAAACCACAAAGTCTTATTGGCCACGTTGAATGAGACATTTTCTCCTGGCTTTTTCAGTTCTTATCAGTGAAACTGCATGTGAAAGTAGGATGTGAAAGTAGAAAATCGAGGGGGATTGATGAAATTGGTAACAGCTAAACTGACGGAACAAGCCCATCTCTATGCATGTTGTGTATCACACCAGTGATGGTTTGCACAGAGCAGTTCAGCAATATGAGAAAAATGGATATTTAATCCTTTACTTCCTTCATTTTGCCCCGTCGTCTGCCTGCAGCTCCAGCCCCGACAGCACTCCTGAGGTTGGATTTCTTTGTTTGTAAGAGTTAAGGTGAGGGGAAGGCGAGTTTGTGTTGCTGAAGATCAATGGCAGCACTTTCAGTGACTTCCATGGGGTGAGAAAACAGCCCCCGGGAATCAGGGCTGGGGGGAAGGAGTGATGGGCCATTACTGTTTGGATCTGAGGGGAGGTGGGAGTTAAAAGGGTCATGAAGTTTATGCATTATTGACAGAATAACCATAATGACTCCTTAGGGGCTATTATACAGTGATGTGTGAAGGCCTTAGTTGGGGATGGTTTAATTTATGAATCATTTCTGTGATGGATTGCCTGCTCTGTCAGCCTGGCTGCTGCTCTAACTCGGGGTTCTTAATTCATTAGGGAAGATTTTATGCAAAGTAATTGCTGTACAACACCACTCTTCAGAATGAAATAATGTGGCTGCTGTCCCCCCCTCCTACTGGTGAAAGCTTTTCTTCACATTCTGAGCACTGCCCCGTTTGTGAAGGATCATCTGGAAAAGCTCTGCAAGGGAGCAGCTCTGCTAAAGAAAGGAGCTTCTGAAATGCCCGATGTTTTTGCACTTACGGGTCTAATCTTTCAGGTTTCGGGTTCACTTCTGTCTAATGAAGCCTCATGTTAATTCAGGCAGAGAGAACATATTGAAATTCTTCCTTCACAAATCCTCCAGAGGAGTTCAGGAGTTGGTTCTGAAATATCAGGGGTGAAATTTAAAAAGGTCTTTTTATTATTTCGGTGGTTTTCTTGAACAGTCTTGAGCGAGGCTCGTAATCTTTCTCTGCCTTTCTGTTCTTATGCAAGATGAAGTTGCCTATGTGTCCTTTTTTAGGAGAAAGTGAAAAATTACTTTTTCAAGCAACACAAAATGAGGGAACTCATTTTACATTTTACAGTATGTGGAGTCCCAAAAAAGTACAAATGAGTTCTGAAGAATTAAACAAATTCTGTTCCCATCTGCAACACTTGGATTCTGTGGCCCAGATGCAAGTTTTGTCTTGGGAAATCTCAAAAGAATACAGAGTTTAGAAGGATGGAGCACCCCTCCTGCAAGGAAAGGCTGGGAGAATTGGAGTTGTTCAGCCTGAAAAAGAAGTGAAGCTATGGGGGTGACCTGATTGTGGTCTTCCAATACCTGAAGGGAGCTATAGGAAAGATGGAAAGAGATTTTACAGGGAATGGAGTGACAGGACGAGGGGCAATGGCTTCAAAATAAAGGAGGGCGGGGTTAGATAGGATATAGGGAAGAAATTCCTCCCTGTGAGGGTGGGGAGGCCCTGGCACAGGGTGCCCAGAGAAGCTGTGGCTGCCCCTGGATCCCTGGAAGCGTCCAAGGCCAGGCTGGATGGAGCTTGGAGCAACCTGGGATAGTGGAAGGTGTCCCTGCCTATTTCAGGGTTAGAACGAGATGAGATTTATGGTCCGTTCCAACTCAGGCTATTTTATGATTTTTTAATTCTTCCTTTCCCTTCTGATGTGCTGATTTCCCAGCCAGGAGCCAGCCAGGACATTTCCCAGCCATGGGCCAGCCCAGATCCTGAGCCAGGTCAGGCTGTGATTGTCAAGGACACGTTCAGGACCCTCTTTCCTCACCTGGTTCCCCTGCGAGCCCTTCCCAGCAGGGTCTGCCTTTCCGGCAGGGCAGGGCAGCGGGGTGAGGCTGGAGCCCCTTTCTCCAAGGCCTGGGGGAGCTCATCTTCCACACACAGTGCAGGGGCGTGCAGGGATGTTGGAGCCAGCCCCAGAATAAGCAGCTTGTTAATGTGGTACTTGCCTAATTTATTCTGCTCCTCAGGGGGTGAGTGGCGAGTCATTACTGAGCAAGAGCACAAACACAGAAACCCAAGGCATGGTTTTGATAGTTATTTTAAAAATCTTAATTCCTTCATTCTGCTTTCCTAATTCAAAGCAGGGATGGAATTGTACTCTATTCTTCTGGGAAACACAAAAATGGATTCCTCTGGGGGAAAAAATTCAAATTTGAGTGTAAAAATAACTCGAGTGATCCTTTTTCTTTCCATTAATATGTCCTATTTTTGAAGTCTAGAGATGAGATCTTGTAAGATTTTCTTTTTTTCTCTTCCTTTCAAATAAATGGATGAATAACTTAAAAGTGCAGTCCCAGAAATCTTGTAAGAGGGTACAAGCTCTTCTGCCTTGGACAAGATTGATGAGGCTAGCCTGACTGACAAGCGTGCAGTTTACATGCTAATAGCAAGTAGGTTGTCTTGCAGGGAGAAAATACATTGCAGAGTAAGTGTGGAATGTTTATTAGTCCCAGTAAAGTGCAACGGAGACAGTACAAATGATGTAAGAGGAATGTTGTGCAGGAAATATAAGTCATGAGATCAGGCATCTGTGTTTCTTGGCCAAAACCCCTTTGTTTTACTATGGGTCTGCGAGGCCCCGGCGCAGACAGACGTCGCCCTCATCATCCTTGCCCCACGCTGGGCTCCACGGGGGTGCAGGCACTGCCCAAGCAGCCCCATGGCTCCAGAAATCAAGGGTGGGTAAGACCTCGTAAGCAACCTCTAAGGCGACCCATACTTGGTTTCAGGGGCTGTGGGCGCTCGTCCCCGCCGGGTCTGGATGCTCACGCAGAATACAGGACAGCAACTCTTCTCTTCCTCTGCTTCCAGCAAAGTTTGGGACAATGAAAAGCTGAATGAAGAGCCTTCTGCGCTGGGAGACGTCGAGCTTGCCTTTTGTTGGTGGAGAGGGAGAGCAGGGAGGGTTTGAAATCTCACCGTCCTTTTTATGAGTCGTAAATTTGCGGAATATTTTAAGGCACAGTGACTGGAAACTAAATGAAATTTCATCTTGATGCTTCATAGATGGTACCTTTTCTTTGTGGAAAGCACCTTGGGGTCATTGGTTGTAGCTTCGTTTCCTTCTCAATTTTACATAACCTACTACTTACTAAAATCAAAATGTGATGGCTTTATATTACTGTAATTTGAGGAGGTGGAAGGGGATCGCATTTTTTTATGCTGTACCTACTTTTCTCTAAATTTTCTTCTTGAAGAGTACAAATTCCAATTCGTTTTCCTTTTGAGAGTGTTGGTTTTACACAAGAAGCTCATCAAAAAACGTCCTGTGGTAATGATTGGTTGTTTTAACCTTCCAGTACCCAAACCTCGTTTTTTAAGTTTGTTGGACAAACCGTTTGAGTTTCCATTCAGCACAGCTAGAGATTTACTCAAATCCCTGTTTGCCGAATGAGGATGGAAATTTCCAACAGATTGTTGTGGTGTTACCAAATAAACCAAAGGAAAAGGTGGCTGGAAGAGTCTGCGATGCCTGTTACTGAAAAGGGTTATTTTTCCCTGTGAATGCGGTTCTTCCAGTTTCCTGTGAAATACAGTCAATCCATGTGAACATTTCTCCTGGTTGTGAATCTGATACTTGCCTGTGCAGGTGTAGCGCTCTGCACTAATGATTCCAATAGTAGTTTATGTGCAAACATGTAACTGAAGGAAGGATGGACAAATAAAAGCATCTCTTATGTGATCAGTTGTTGACAATAATCTCAAGCAAAACAAGCCACCTGCTCTAAACATGCTCCAAAATTCACTGTCAGTGGCTTTCCAAGCTCAAACGCTTAGAAAATAAAGAAATAAGAGCCTTAAGTTGGTACTTCACTGTAGAAACAGGAAATTCGTATACTGGAAGACTCTAGCAAGAGTTTTAAAAAGTAAGTAAATAAAATCACATCCCTGCATGCCATTTATCCACATCCTTCCTCATTTGCATGCTGGCAATCAAAATAACCTGCTCCCCAATCCTCTGAACAGGCTTTTCCAGCCTGTTTCCTTTCTTTTCTTTTCCATTTTTTTTTTTTTTTTAGTTGCTCTATTTCTTCCTGGCATGTAACATAGGGTATTGACTTTTTTCTTACCTCATACTTGATGTGTAATAGTTTTCAGAGACACGCTTCTCTAGAAATACAAAATTTTGGATAGTGTATTTTTAAAGCTGATTTACTGTTTTTCTTTTATTGGTTTAAGGGTTAGAAGCTTTGGGCAGTTTTTAAAGTGTTTGATTTTTTAATTTTTTTTTCTTCTTTCCATTGAAGATGACAGTTCATGGCAATCAGTAAGCTTTATCTTTCTCGGTGTTCTGCAAAATAAATATCTCTTTATGTGAAAGTATAGTTTTACACTTTAAATAGGGACCATTTCATAAAAGGCCATACTTCAAAAAATTTTGAAACAATGGTGTTTAATGATGAAAGATAATTCTTGAAAAAATAATCTAAACTTCATTCTCTCCTTTTTCTCAGTGCAGATTTTACAGTTTGTAAGGAGAAAGGCAGTGTAATATCTGGGATCTGTAAATCAAAACAGGAGGTCAGGCATGGCCAGAAGTGTTAGTGGATGTTGGTCATGAAGAGGGCTCATAAGAAAGGAAATTATTCTTATTTACAGAGGTTTATTCTTTTGTCTGTTGACATCCCTTTCATTTTTTATTTAGGGCACACACCTGCTGTGCAGTTGCTGTAGGTTTCGTTTTGGATTGCAGCAGTGCCCAGCTCCAGAGCTGTTCCCAAACCTGGCACTGCCACATAAAAGCCACAGGGCGGGAGCTGCAGGTGGAGGCTGGGACAGTCCCAAGCAGAACATCTGGAAGTTCACTGCTTCAAATTCAGCAATGGAAAACAACTCTTCTTCCACTTAAAAATCAATTTTCTCCCAGTTTCCCTGCTTTGTTTCAGCACCATGTCTGCTGAGACAGCATCTAATGGGGCTTGTCCTCTGACTGTCTTGGGCTTTCCTGTTGTGTTCTGTTGTAGCTGGAACATTTCTTGCCTTATCTATTGAGCCCCTTTTTTGTTTCCTGCGTGCTCAGCCTTCCCTGAATGTGGGCTGTTCTGGTTATCCCTTGCCCGGGATGGAAGGACCAATTAACTGCGGTTAATTGTAACAAGGCAACACCTCGCACCTTTTTGGGTGTGGATAAATGACTTTACATCGGTAGCTGTTGGTGTCTGTGAAATCTAAGGAACATGGTTCAAGTGGGACACATCCGAAAGTGGCAGAGGTATCACTCTCTTTTAAAAGGTTTTGGCTGTGCTGAAGAATTATTGGTAAGAGTTAATCCCATTCCCTTTTCCCAGTGAAAAGGGGGAGAGTCTCTGCCTTGCCTCTGTGGAAAGCATTTAACCATTCAATTAGCAAGTTCATCTGGAAGCATGTGAAGAAAGACACAAGAATCCTCCTGGGCGTGCTGTATGAATACCAATGTATTAATTAAAATCTACCTAAATATGTCAGGATTGTGCAGTTAGAGCCATATCACGGGGCCATCTTTTCTCGTAAAGTCCCAGCATTAGGTGTTTATCTCTTAAAAAGCACTTTATTTCTGGGATATGTGTGTAAAATTCCGGAAGGCTCCTGGGTTTATAAAAATGTCTCATTACTGCGAAGAACCATATTGTCATTGCAGCAGGGAGATCTGCTGGGGTGGCCCACGTGGGGCCCTGGAAGGGCAAGGTCTGTCTGGAGTCTGTGCCTCTGCTCTCCCTTCTTTGTTTAAACGACGAAACACACAGCGTAAACACACGGCTGAAATAGCCAGACCCAAATGGAACCTATTAATTTTGTTGCTTTGGGCTTAGGTTTTTCTAAATGCTCTGAAGTGCATTTTCTCAGGCTCCTTGGACTTTGTGCTGAATCAGCAAATATGCCCCTTTCTCCAGTGATCTGTTCCACCAGGCTCAGATCTTCCTGCCACCTTGACTGCTTCCCCTCCACTTTCTCTTACTTTCTTGCTTTCTTTCTCTCATTCTTTTTAATCATTCTCTCTTTTTCTCTAGAGAACTTCCTACTCAGCTTCTACAAAATTGCTATTTTGGGACCCCAAATCCGTGTGAACTTATAGCTAGAACAGATGCTCCTGTTTTGGAGTCCATATTTCCCCTGACCACTATTATGAAAAAGACTAAAAAAGACTAAAACCCAGGATTTCCCTGCTGGCTTGTGGCATGAATCCAGGAGATGGGTTTTTTTTTTTTTTTTTTTGAAAATTAGCAGCTACTGTGAGGTTCGTGTTAAATTCCAAGGGTGGGAGACCTCACGTGATACTCTCAGTTGTGGCTTACAGTAAATAGGAGGGTCTCATTTAGGGTGAAGTGGGGTGCTGTGCTGGAAAATATTTAAAACATGCTGGATTTTGTATTCATTTAATATTAATATGTGCTGAAGGTGTTTAAAAGGTGTATAAATGGGGCACTTAGGGACATGGTTGGCACTGGGCTTGGCAGTGCGGGGTTAGAGGTTGGACTTGATGAACTGAGAGGTCTTTCCCAACCTGAAAAGTGATGATTCTGTGAAAATCCAGTGAACCCTATGGACAGCAGCATCAGTGCACCAGGACACACATTCACTCACCAGTGCCTGTAACCAGTGCCACATCCCTTTGCTCCTGTGTCCCTTTGGTGCAGCTGGGGGGGAGCAGGGCACAGGCACAGGTGTTTCACCTGTCGGTGGATGGTGCTGCCGTGTCGCTCTCCCTTTAAGCCCTTTGTGCCTTCTGTGTTGCTTTAAAAAGTTCATAAAGTTTTCCCATTCCATTTGCTGTTGCTAGGTGCTGGATTTTTTATTTATTTATTTTTTATTTTTTTTATCATTGTGCTTGTTATGAAGAAGCCTTCAGCAGGCTAAGAATATTTTATAAGGTTAGAAAATGGTGTTAAATGTTAATTAGCAGTTGCATAATCCCAGGTGGCATCCTCTCACATGCACTCGTCAATTTTTAATGAGTGTCACTCGTGCACATCAAACTCAAAATTAGCTTTCTTTCCCAAGTACTCTGTTTGATTTTCACACTCGCTTCCCCTCCCCTTCTCCTTTGATGTTACTGACACAATATATCATGCTGGCATTTGCTTTGGTTTCATCTCCGATGCATATTGTCATGTAGCTAGTTAGTTATCTGCAACATAGACACACACTCCTACCCGTAGGAGCGCCGTTCAGACAGGCACAGAATGAAGCTTGGCTTTTATTTTTCCCTTCCTAGGCGTAGCCTCTTGTAACTGCAGTAAGGAAAACCTGGTGCAAAGGCGTTTTGGGTTTCGATCTGAGGATTCCGAGTGCTGGAGCTGCTCTTTGAGCTTAGCTGGAGGTGCCCCTCGCTGATCTGGGGGTAGCTCATCCCAATTACAATTTGGGGCAAAAATCTCTGTGTTCCTTTTAAGTTAAACACTAAAAAGTGTTGGACTTCTATATATCTGCTACCTGGTGGGATGACTCCCCGCTCTATCAGTGCAGAGCGCTGGTGTGAAAACAGCTCAGAGATGGAACGGAGATTTAGCATCCCCAAAACCACAGCCAGCCCAGTTCAGGAGTGCCCTCTGTGGGGTGGTTTGGTTCCTGAAAGGGGTCAGGAACGGCAGGGCCCAACCCAAGCGCAGTGAGGCTTTGCAGATCTGCCTGTGCAGGTGAAGGAACGTGGTTATTGTGTTACCCAAACAGCTGGGCTGGGAGAAGGTGCCCACCTGTTCCTGGGTGCAGATAGAAGGGCAGCCAGGCTGAGATGATCCCAGCTCCTCTGGAGTCCATCCCTGGGCTTTCTCAGTGTGGCAGAGCTGGAAACTCAAATCTGTTCAGCGGCTTCACGGTAAATAATGGGCCAGCAGAACAGAAGCCTGGATAACTGAATTTTCACTGCTGATCATTTCCATTAGTCTTCTTGCTTGTTAAAAGCAAAACTCCATCTCCCTCCCCTGTCCCCAGCACACACGCAGCTTGGCCCTTAGCTTCTGATTTGATCATGGAAGTAATTTCACTTTGGTCTGCATTTTGCTTTGATTTTTATTTGTTAAGGAAAGAGTTCTTCTAAGCACCAGGATGATTTTGTTTTGTTAAATGGAGTTGTTAGCTCACTTGGCAGGAGGCTCTGTACAGACTGCTTTGATTTCCCCTAAGAATACCATGTGTTTGTAAAATATTGGCTTCTTGACACCATAGTGCCAATGACCTCTCTTTCCAATGAGCAAACTCAGCTTTAAATTATTTTTATTAATCAAGATTTTATCTCTTACCAGAGATTGACAGTTTTCCAAAACCTTTTTGACAGCTACTGTTACATGCAAGAGGTGAACCAGAATTAACGATCAGGGGTTACGGGCCTGATTCCTGCTGTTACTTCCCAAAACGTAGATGGGGTAAAGCTTGCTGATCCTCCTGTGCTTACACCAGCACAAATGAGATTAGAACCCAGTCGTGTATCCAGGAAAATGAAAATGTCACGGCAATGACTTGTGTCCAGCTTGTGGAATAAACAGATCAAGCAGGAGTAATTGCGTTTCTCTTTTCCCCCTCTCTGCACACAGACGCTTTTCACTGTCCTTTGATGATCTCTGCAGAAAATATAGATGATAATAAGTATTTCCACACCCTTTGCTAGTTTACAAGAGTAATGTAGCCACTTAGAGAGAAGAAAGTGGCAAGATAATACACAAGGTGTTGAAGTGCCAAAGCACCCAGGGTATTTTCTGGAAGCTTAAAACTTAAAATGTGGGATTTGTTGCTTGAGGTTTTTTTTTAACTTACAGTAGCAAAGAGAACAAAAAACCTGCTGTTTTGGTTTTTTTGGTTTGGGTTTTTGGTGGAGTTTTGTTTGTATCCCAGCAGTACAGAGAAGCCCCAGTCCTGGACAGACCCCAGTGCAGGCACTGTCCAAGCAGGCAGCAGGGATAAATCAAGTGGTGCCACACTGCCAAGTCCCTCTGCACTGTTCTCCAGTGCAAGCAAAGATAAAAATACTCAGCTGTGCCCATTGGAACATCTTGTGCTTTCATTTCAGAGCTCCTGCTGGGTGGGAGCTCTTAAAAGATACTTCTAGCATCAATTAACCTGGTTTTGATCCTTTGTGACAAAAAGCAAGCTGTTGTGACAGGAACCCAGCCTGGAACGTACATCTGCTCTAGACCCATCTGGAAACGCAACTGCAGTGAATGACTTGAGGAGAGAAATGGTTACTGAGGTATTTTCCAGTCTGGATCAGAAATTGAATGTTGAAAACGTAATGAGATAACTTGCTATGGTGGGATTTGGAGCCCCAGTGGAGTTTCTTACAAGCCTTGAGCAGGGCACAGCATTTCTTAGGACTTTGGGTTTCTTTTGACTCTCCCTGTCACCCTTCAGGTTTTTATCCTTTCTGTTCAGGAGCTTCGGACTGTCCATTGAAACTTTGAAGAGCTAGGTACCATCAAAGAGGATGTGGTTTTCAGGCTGTTTTTGTTGGCACACTGTTAGACAAATTATCAGCTGCTTCTGGAAGATCTCCAGTCATTTGGTGTGCATTTGTGACCAAGCACGCACCGCCAGGCATTTGCCTCCTGAAAGCGGCTTATTCCTCCGTGTCTGCTAAGCCTTGAAATGCTGCCTGAATGCTGCCTCAGCCGGGGAGAAAGGAGCAGGAAGGTGCCCTCAGTGCATTACTTCGTGTCCTGCTTCCTGACTCACAATTACGTATTTTTGAACACGCATACTGTAATAAGTGAAACCTGTTCATTTGGAGGGCAGGGCTTTTTCTTGTCTCCCCCTCCTCGCTTTTGAATGATGATTTACTTAATGGAAGATCTTCTGCTTTCCGAGAGACAGAAAATTGGTTGCTTCTGCCAATATTTGGAGTTATAAACCATTGCTTAAACTTTATGATGGCATTAATCCCAGTGTATAGATTGTTACTATGGTTAAGGACTGTCTTATCAGCTTTAACAGCCCTTGCAGTTGCTTCAGGCCATTAAGCAACAAATTGTCTGTGAGAAATAATTTGTTGCATTTCTCCTACCTTGTTTTATAATGAAAGGCATTATATTTAATGTTACGCTTCCCTGGGTTCAGTTGTCACCCCCAGACAATGCCACCAGCTCCTCAGTCTGTGTAACTGTCCAGTTATTCCCTCTCTTGGGAATATACCTTGGAGAAGGTGAGGTGGACTTTAAAGTATTTTGGAATAATGGCAGGGTTTTGCTTGTTGAAATTCTGAGTCCAGCAATCCCACGAAATCTCTGTTGCTGTGGTTGGGTTTGGTTTTTAGCCCATGGCAGGCAAGTGCAGGCTTTTGATCATCCATTGGCATATCAATATCGAGTTTCATGAATGCATCTGCTGGCTTACACAAAGTTGTGACAGAAGAAGGATGTGAAAAGACAGAATTACTGCAGAAATTTAATTATGGAATGAAATTGGTGAATAAAATTAGAGATGGGATAAAACTAGAGTAGGGCCCTGTTTTGAATGAAGACTGTGGCGAAGTTTCGTGTCATCCTCACACTTGCATTGTGTAAAATCCTATTTATTCCAACTCTTATTGACTCTGAACTTGTACTTGGTGGATTTATAGTTTATTTTGCCAAAGAGAGAAACAAGGGCTTTTTCAGCCTTCATAACTTTCCTTGTCATTTAAAGGAGAAAGAGGCAAAGATACAAATTCTCAAGCCACAGCAGGATGGACAGAACTTGTTTAGCAGCAATGAACAATTATATTGCATTGCATCAAGGGTCCACCTGGAACTGGGAGAGCACAGGGCTGGAAAATGTTGTGAGGAAAGGTAGGAAATGTGTTTGGTTCTTCCCTTGTTCCTGGACCATCTCGTACGTCTGGCTCACTTTGGAACAAAGGCTGGATTCCAGCCATGCCCGGTGCTCTGCTCCAGACAGGTGTTAGCATTTCACAGTTACTGATTTGGGCAGGGTGATTTAAAAACCTGTTAAATGCCTTTTCTCCTTCTGCTGTTAGACTTGAGGAGCCAACAAATCCAAGGACATCGCTGCAGAGAAAGCTGTGCCTGAGTGAACTCCATTGATTTTGATGGAGAACTCCATCGATTTTGATGGAGCCACAGTGACTGACACCACCCAAGGAATCCACCTGAAGTGAGAGGTGGATTGGAATTTTTTTCTTTCTTTATTACTTAGGGAATTGGGAGGGCTTTACATTCTAGTTAGCCTAGAAATGTGTAAATTTGTTGAAAGCTTTTGGTGACACAGGGAACAATAAAGATGTAATTTGGCTCTGTGGAACTTTTAAGCAGGAAGGTGAGAAACTGAGGGGTTTGATTTTCCTTTCCAGGGAATGTAAATCAGAAATAACCACTGAAATCAGTGAGCCACACAAATGTAAAAAATGGAGAAAGCAAAAAGCAAGTCTGTCCTATTAGCATTTTACTTGTAAACTCAATGCATCTGATAAAAAAAATCATTTAGAAATAATAAACATGCCATTTTTGCAGTCACATTTCAGAGCAGAACCACACTTCGAGGGCTATAATTGTGACCTACATTTTGAATTATTTGATAAGGCTGACCCCCCATGATGATCTCAAATTAAAATCTTATAAATTACCACTTTCTGGCAAATAGGCTTGCTGTTATCATTTCACTCTGACATTTATTCTTTGCTATGGGTCACTGCTTTATTACTGTAAGAGCTTTTGGCCAAGTGCTGTTCCCAAAGCATAGAAAAGACGTTAAAGGTTAATTTCTTGCAAACTGTGAGAAAATGTTATGTCTCATTCACTTAGACTTGCATTACTGGATTTGCATTCTTTTTATAGTATGTGTATTAGTATGTAGCTAAAATCCCTCACAGCAAATCAACCAATAAATTGCACTGAATTGCAGTGCAGTAATGAATTGCTTGTCATTTGGTTTCTAACAACAATAACAAGAAGGGTTTTTATGCTCTTGGCCAGACAATTGACATATTCTCTCGTGGTGTAACTCTGGAGTCTTTGGAGCTCTGCCTGCAGAGGACTTGGCCTAAAAGCTGCAAGTGCCATAAAAGTCCATTGTCATGTCTTCATCTGAGCGTGCCTGGGGCTGTAGCCTTGCTATAAAAAATTATGATGATGAGAGCTCGTGTTTGGTTCCACTCTTCACTGGGTATTCAGATGGGCAGGCAATTCCCCTGGAAATTCGCAGCTGTACCTCAAAGGTAAAACCATTCCTGGTCAGCCAACACAAGACCAGATGGGCCTATTCCCCCCAGGAAGAGCCCTGTGAAGTGTTCGTTCTGCATGTAAACAAGGTTCATTTGGGATTTGGCACGGGGACTGTGTGTGGAGGACTTACTGGGATTTATCAGACCTGCCTTTCAGGTGGTGACAGGGCCAGAAGGCAGCAGGAGTGATCTGAATGTGCAATTGCCTTCGGAATGTGTTGTGTTCTTTGTGAGGGTTTCTTTTTAAGGTATTAATGTCTGCCTTCCCAGTGGGAAATACTGTGGAGGGAGCTGTTCATTGTCTCCACACTCAGCTGGTACCAAGGAGGAGCTGAATGACTGTGTGATACCTTGGTGTTGCCCGTGCAGCTGAAGTTGTCCTTAAAAAACGTGGGGTACGGCATGGAGCTGATAGCAGTAAAGGCACCCACACACACCTGGAGCTTTTGGTGTTACTCAGAGGAGTTTGGAGGGAGGGAAGCACTGACACAGCTTTTCAGCAGACAGAAATGATTAAAAAATGAATCATGGTTCTACGCCGTGTGAGCGATCACTGCGAGCTCCCTGAAGAAGTAGGTTAATAAAGTTGTGGCCTAATTAAGTCACAGATCTTGTTTGTCTCCTTGCCCCTTGGAGACTGACATCTCCCAGACTTTTTGCCATGGCACCAGCCCCTGGTGCAGGACAGTGCAGGCAGGTGAGGTGTTTCACACACTGAGTCACAGAATATTCCACTTTGGCCTTGTATTAGTCAGTTTATTGTTTACTGGTTGGGTTTTTATGTGGTTTCTGCTCAGCATCAGGAAACATATGTGGGATCTCTCCCAAGGCTTTTGTCATTCCTGCACCGTCTAGCCCTAATTCTCTCCGATTATTTTGGCAATCACGCAGTCTCCCTCTGCTGCCAAGTTTGGAGGCTTTGGTAAATAGCAAATTAAATGTGTAACCTGCGTGTAAGAAAAACCTATATATCATGGAGGCACTGCTTCCCTTTGCACTGCAATGACTCATTGGTGCAGTCAGAGGAGGATGAGCTGTGTAAGTGAGGATCATGCAAGGTTTGCTTCGTGCCGGCTTGGAGTTACTCATAGCTGTGGGTTCTCAGGGGAGCTCTCCCTGTGCCTGATTCCACTGGATTGTTGTTGTTGTTGCCCACTCCAGGTTTGATCCTGGTGGAGGCTGGGGTTGACTCCCAGTGAATTTCGTGACAGTTCAGCACCAGAAATCGAATTGGTGCCTCGTTCCGGGCACTGAGTGAGGTTCACATGCAGAATAAAACCAGTGACATGTTCTCTCTCAAGGTGTATTGTGCAGTGTTGATACTCAACAGGGAATGCATACACGATATATGAGCTTCACATCTTCCTCTTTTATGGCTTCACTGGGGTTACGATAAGAATTGGAGGGTTATGTGTGTCCCTATTTGACCATAAAATAAATCTGACCTTTTGAGATTTTATTTTCTTCAGCGTGTAAGCATATTGTGTCTATGCCTTCATTCTGACTTGGAGTTTTATTTTGAGTTAAGCTCTTTGGTAGTTGTCAGTGAAGGATGTAGAACCATGGTTATGAAATTCAATAAGCCACTGATATGATTATAATAGCCTCAGCAAATAGCTGTGACATTCAGCCCTCACAGAGCTCATTTTTTCCTTCTCATTCTTACCTAAAGAAGTGCTAATGAGAACATTTTGGAGTGACTTCTATAACTTCTCTGCTTTCTTGTGCAAGACTTGGAGGTTTAGTTTGGATTTGTAAGGCAGCTTTTCTTTTTATGAGATTTTTTTCCAACGGGAGAACATCAGGGACTGCAAGGAGAAAAATGATAGAAACATGTTGGAGATGAAAATAGATCAGTGTTTGGCACTTCATGCTGCTTAATTAGGAAAACATTTAGTTCTTTTTAATTTAATTATTTGCTTGATGTAAAGAAGTTTAAGGATTTTGCCATTAAAGATCTCATTGTACATCAATGTTCACATCGAATTTTGGAGTGGTTTGAGATCATGCACGTTTTCTGTGGTCTATTCCTGGTGCAGATCCACAGACTGTTACATCTGTGCCAGTCTAATTGACAAAGGGGTCAGCTGGTGGGACCAGAGGAGGAGATCCAGCCTCATACTGGTCAGGTGTTTCCTAAACTGTTGTTAGAACTTAGCAGCTGAGTAAGGAAATACATTTGGTGATGGATCATTGAGTTCTGGTGCTGTAATACAAACTGTGCTAAGGAGTGAACAAAGAAAGTGTCTTGATCTTAGGATTTTATCACTTTGATGACAAAATTATCAGTGCATTCTGAGTTGCTTGTGTCTGCTGTGTCTTA
Organism: Dasyornis broadbenti; assembly: GCA_013397935.1. Taxonomy (NCBI): domain Eukaryota; kingdom Metazoa; phylum Chordata; class Aves; order Passeriformes; family Dasyornithidae; genus Dasyornis; species Dasyornis broadbenti. The sequence goes on along the minus strand of VZRN01006000.1, from coordinate 185,518 downwards.
ATTCTAAATATGGAACTCGTGTTTAAGTGGCAATAGCAAATAATCCTTTTTTTAACCTTAGTGGTAATTAAATAATTATCTGATTTAATTCTGATTGTTTTAAAGCTTTATTATCTAAGTATTAATGCAAATTAACCAATTCAATTTTTTCATGGCTAAAAGGATACACAGTTGTCTCACATCTGGAAGAAGTTGGGATTCCTTATCTTTCTGGAGTCCTCAGCCCAAACTTGGAATAAGAGAAATACTGTTTGAATTTAATTTTAAAACCAAATAATGAATGGAAATAACCCATTCAGTTCCTTTAATAAGTAAAAATAACTGATAAAGGATACAGATTGAAAACTGGTTTGTAATTAAGTGTATGATGGGAAGAAATGATTTTTTTAATTTTAGAAATGAAACGTGATCCTTTCAAGACCTTGTGCCGGCAGAGTGTTTCTCTGTGCTGCAGAAGTCAGGCTGGTGACACTTGTCAGTTGGGTGAATCAAGGAGAATAACGAGTGTTTCCTCTCACACTTTTGTGCTGCCTTGCTCTCCAGCTGCTCTCAGACCCTCATGGGGATGTCTATTACCCGTTTCATTGACAAGAGACTCTATGAATTTGGCCTCTAGGTAAAACACATTTCTATTTTAAAGGGTGCTGGAATTGTACCAAGCTCCAACTAAATGATCAAAATGTGCTCCCAGCTCTTGGTGTAAGTTTTGGCTCACTGATTCGGTCTGTGATTGGCTACAGTACATTTAAAACCACAGAAGTGAGGCGTTGGAAAGTACGGGAATATCCTACAGCGGCATGGACTGGCCAGATGATGCAACAGGTTCTTTTCTGCTGTAAATCCTAATACTGTTCAAGTTTAAATTAAAAGAAAGGTTTCAATTTACACGGAAGTACTGAGGATACAATGTGTAACTTCAAAATAAAAAGGCAGAAATACAGTATTAAATGTAAGTATTCAGTGTTAAGGCTCCTGAGATGTTTGCCTAGGTTATTATTCTTCTGAGTTTAAATACACAGTAGCACTTTCAGAATATCACTTGTACGGAAATGCTATTTCTCTTAGAGTAATGATGATCTGCCACCTTTTATTTTATCTTTTGGATGTCCAGGATAGTAGCACTGGCACACCAAAGCCAAATCACAGTTCTTATATCCTATTTCATTCTCTTTAGCAGCACTTGACAAGACAAAGAACGGTGCCATTTCCAAACTACGAAATACCCATATGTCCTTAGGAGAATATTATGAAGCTAATGAGGCACATTTCAATTACTTCAGTCACGTACTCAAAGGAGGCAGAAGCAATATATTGACCAGTGAAGTACTTACATAAGGGAAAAATTGCCATTTACTCTGTTGCAAGGACTTTACGACCATTTTATGGAGATTTCTGGATCCTGAGATTTAATAATCTTTTTGATTTGTCACTCCAGTAGAATGACGGTGATCATGAATTTACTCCAAATAAAATTCTCTAATCGTCCTTAGGAAAATTAGAAATATATGGCAGATTAAGGAACCAGCCATTCATCTGCTGGGTTAAACGCACTAACATGAACTTAACAAGCGATGTCGTCTTTTAACACATGCAAAGGACCAAATTATCTGCTGAAAGACTGACATTATGTAAATGTAACATTTGCTGGACCTCTAAACTCTGTGATTAAATTACTGTCTAAATTATTCTGCAATATGAATGTCGCCTACAAAAAGAAAAGCTGTAAAAGAAACGACTGTGACATCTTCGGGGTTTGCAGTATTTCCATAATGAGTATTTGAGATGAAGGGTTTGGCTGTACAGCTCAAAATCTTAATGAAAGAAGGGGAGGATATGACGTGAGGAAAAGTTACTCTGCAAAGAGGTGAATTTATCCTGGGGTTTCCTCTAGAATTTGTTCGCAGAAGAAGCATGGCTCAATTAAGAGAGGAGTTTAATCCACAAATCAAAACGTGTCACTGGAGAGACGCTTTCCTCCACCTTCCTCAGTGGATGTGTTGGGTAATCAGTGGCAGGTAATCTGTTTTCGCTTAGTGCAGTGAGAGTGACACATCTGTAAAACAGCAAAAAAGAAAAAGGGAAGAGTGTGCTGAGACTCTGCTATTGCAAGCAATTATGGCCCTGAAAGGCTGCGTGCAAATTGTTCCCTGCAAAAAGCCATCTCCTGGTGCAGAATAACCCATCAGTTAACTTGCACTGTATCATTAACTCATGTAAATTGTCTGAACTCATTCAAAAAATTGAAATCTAGCAGAACAAATGTGCCTCAGCAAATGGAGGAATTGAATGTCGTATTAATTGGCTACTTAGGAAGCTGTGACAGCAACAGAGAGGGGCTGCACTTCACCCCCTGGTGCACCTGTGAGGTGAGAATTACTGACAGCCCTTTTTGGGTTCCATGGCACCTGAGTCCACAATGATGGAAAGCCAACACTACCCTGAAAATCCATAAAGGACAGGGGTTAGCTCCTTTAGCATCTTCGTGAAACCCCAGGTGGGAATCCTGCACAGATGGAAAGCAGCAGAACTGAGGTTCTCAGAGAAAGCCCTTGATATCCACCTCAATGCTTTTGAGGGTGAGGGCTGGTGCTATATTTCATTATCTCTGAGAGATATATTGCTTTATTTATACCATAATCCGTGGTAACTGAGAATTTTGGTCATATCTGGCACAAACATAAATTGTGCTTCAATTTCTTGCCATCCACCTTAAACTGCCACAGGTTTACACTTGTGTAACTATAAACTGAACTTTTTCATTAATTTTTCAGCATTAAAAGAAGAAAGTAGGCTAAACTTCAGCTGTTGTAGATGAAGTATTTAGAATAATTTCCCAAAGCCCTTCATAAATGTGACATTGATTCATTGATATACAGACCATTAGCAGTTAGTCTCCTCTGTTCATCTATCATTTCAATTATCTCTAGACTTCCCCAGGGTCTTTGACAAATGGGAGACAATTTGCATTTTGTACATTAATGACCTTGGTGGAATTTGTAATTTTATTCCCCCCATCTTATAATTATACTTCAGCATTGGATGGGGAAACCCCACAAAACTACACTGGTCCAGTTTTTAATTTAATTGGAGGTGTGGTACTGCTGAGGTGAGGGGAATGGAAGAAATAAGGAAAAAAAATGTTTAAAAGTGCTTTGCACCTTGTGAAGAACTTCCACCTGAAGATGGAGTAGATTACTTTGAGTTAGGCTTGAGGTCTATTTTATGGGGCAATGTTGCCTCTCTGGGTTGCAGGCTTAGGGAAGCAGTTAAGAGCACAGCCCAAATTTGGCCAAACGAGATTTGTTGGTCTTCTACCAAACCAACTGATTTCCTCCTGGAAAGGCTGTCTCTTGGTTCCTTGGATAATGCACTAAAGGAATTTCAGAAGGTGATCCCTAAAAAGAGAAAGGAGTAAAGGAACAGGAGCTGTGTTTTAAAATGTGTATTTCAGAGGTGTATGGCATGGCTAGGTGCTTAAGAATATTAAAAATTTCCATTAATAATTTCGGATTGTCTAATATTAACAAGTTATCCTTCTTAGCTTCATGTTCTATAGAATTTTGCCTGGTAAGTTAAACTGTTAATTTCCTCCTCTCCCATCTTTGAACCTCTGGTCTTTTGCTCTAGTGGTGCAACGACCAAGTTTTAGCTTTTATCTGTGTTAGCCACTGTTCACGCCTTTCCTGTGTTTCAAATAATAAATATGGAGAAATACTCACACATTATCAGCACTTTTGTTAATGGTCATAATGCAGGTATCCTGGAGAAGAGATACAAGTACTTAGTAAAATTACGAAGTATAGGTATCTAGTAAAATTAATCCTTTTAAGGGCCAAAGAGGCGGTGCAGTGTAGACAGAAAAAGTGAAATTAATAACTAAAATATCCTGTACTTGAAGAGCAGTTTATGGCTTTGCCGCACTCGTTCCTAAAGCAGAAAACTTCAGGCCAACTCTCAGGGTTTTGAGGTGGTGTGTTGTTTTTTGAGTAACCCAGAGACTCACGCAGGGGCTACATCCCACGTGAGGAAGGCGATCGCTGCCTTCTCCAGGAATATCCTCCAGTTGTTAAAACTCCCCGTTGCCAGCAGTAACGGCAGTGTGGGATGTGAGATAGCAGAGGCTTTGCTTTTCCCTTTGAACATGAAATCACTGCAGTCTCTCAGACAACATTAGGTGGTAGCTGTTGGTAACAGCGGCAATGCTGGGAGCGACGTCTGTTTCTGGCTCCATTTCCAGAACCATCCATAACGTTGTGGTGGATGTACTTTGCTCATAGATCACACTTCCCCTTTGTGCGTCAGAGTGAGTTTGGCTGTCTCTTCCGTGCAAAAAAACAATTAGCCTGGCTCGAATGTGAGGAATTTATTTTTTGATTGGAACTGAAGGGTGAAATTCTGAATGTGGAAACCTGAGCTGTGAACTGGCATTGACCTGTGGCTGTGGCACCGCCGCAGTCCCGCCTTGTTGCTCAGGTTTAGGGGGGTTTTATGCACAAAGCAAGGAAGATCTTGGTTTTAATCAGTGCTTGGGCCAGGCTGTTCAGCCTTGGATTCCTCTGACATGCGTTGTACAGCTGTTGTTCCACCAGCTGAAGAGCCGGCAGCGCTGGGTTTGAAGAGCTTTGGTTAAATGAGATGCTCTGAGTGGTCTGTAAGAGTGAGCTAAAGATCAAGGTAAATATATTTATTGATTTATTCCCTCACTCTTCTGAAAACAGGACTCAGACACCAAACAATACACGTTGTCTTTGCCTACATTATACACGCTGCACACAAGTGTATGCTGGATATGTATTTATTTTCACACAGCCTTCTGGCCCTGTTTGGATTTTTTTTACCCCTAGTAGTGTTTGCCCTTTGCTGTCTGTTTTAAATTTTTTGAACATTTTCAATAGATCTTTAAAACTTTGAGCTGGTTTCAAATGCATGTTCTGTTCAAGAGTTTTAAATTTAGTACTTTGACCTTACTGTTGCTCAGAAAAAAGGAGTTAGTTATCCTAAACCAAACAATCTTATAGGAGTGTGGTGTGATGTAATATTTTACTATGGTAGGCACTTTGTTAATAGTGAGGAGCACAAAAATGTAAGCGAGCTCTTTGCAGGGAGAGAGGGAGAGGAGTGCATGTTTTAAAGTGTAAAAGGATCATGTATAAAAGGACCAAATCATGTGGTAACTTTGAAATTTTAAATTCTTTAAACTGATGAGAAAACTGATGCCTCACTGAAAACACAAATGCAAATTTCTCTTTGGTTATACCCCCTGAAAAAATAGAGTATGGCTCTCCATCAAGACCAGATGCCTGACATCCAGAGAGATTTAAAAGGCAAATTTAGTTTGTGTTGGGAACCAGAAAGTGAAGTTTGGCTTACATGAAACTGACTCTTCCTGCTCTGGTATGAATTAATTTTAGCCATGCAGGATTAATGATTTCAGCCCTCAAATTTCTGCCTGTGATCACCTTTGACACTGGTCCGTTTGAAAAAACCTTGGGATCACATATTTTTCCAAGCGGAATTCCCAGGCTGTGGAGCTGAGCCTGCTCGCTGTGCTAAGGCAGCAGCCACAGGTGGTGAGCACATGTGTGAGCAGGAGCAGGGAAGGTCCCAGGTTCAAATGCCAGTGTCAGGCTGGGGGAACTGGCGTCCAAATTATTGCTTCTGCAGAGTGTCTGCCTTATCCCGCCACGCTGGGCCTGATTTATTTGTTTTAAAGGAGGGTTCTGTGCTGCCCTGCTGGGAAGGGCCCTCAGAAATCACAGCTGCGCGCTGCTACTCGTTGCTAATTTAACTGGAAAGAAAAAATCCTGTTTCCTCAGTTCTGGTGAAATCTGCATGCAAGTTAATGGTTTGTACATCCCTCTTTTTTCCAAGATTGATGTAACTCCAAGTTTAGGTCGCCTGGTTGAATTCGTTAGTGGGAATTCCCTTTCAGTGAAAGGATGCTCACCTGACTGCCATTTCTGATGAGGAGGATTCAGACCTCTCTGCAATATTTAGCTCCTGTTCAGCACTACGGGAAATCTCTGCCTTTTCAAAGCACTCCCTTTCAGCAGGGACAGTAAGCAGCAAACACAGTAAGCAGTAGTTAACAAGCACCCATTGGTGTCAGGTAAGTTGGAAAAATTCGTAAGACAAATTAGGCAATGGAGTCTCTGGGAATAATGACTCCCCTTGGATTTCTTTACAAATTAAAGTGATGAAGATTTAATCTTCTTTTTCTTCCCATGGGTTGCTTTGCCCTTGACACGCAGGATCAGTTACTGGAAGGCACAGAGACTGTGCCGTACGCTTCTGTCTGTGTAAACTGAATAAAGAATTCTCATCTGTGTCTCTTCTAAATGAGGGACCTGGTTGTGTGGTTGTGTTTCAGCCATGCAGGGAATGGTTACAGAAATGTTATTTTCTGTAGTAAGAAGTGGGGTGAGTTTACAGTTACAGTTAGCCCAGGATTTTTGTCAGGGCAATGAGTAATTCTGCCCACAGAACTGCTAGGAAGATCTTCTAGAAATGAAAAACAAAAGATGGGAGAGAATATTCAGGAGGACATGGAAAGGAAGAAATATTTAACTCATTTCAGGCCATAGCAGAGGCTATTTGATCTAGTCCCAGGCTAGATCTGATGATGAGCAAAGTTTTGGATTAGACTGGCAAGGACAACTATTAAGAAAAATACGAAGAGAAAATAGGAGCTTCCATTTAAATCTCCATAATGAATTCCTATTCTAAACTAGAAGCCAGCACACATCATCCTTTCTCTGCTGAGAAATTTTTTACATTCATTTCTGTCCGTAATGGTTTGGGGAAAAGAAAAGAGAAAAAAGAAGAAAAGGTTTTCATTATTCATGTGAAAAATGAACTCATTTGCTCACATGCTTAGTGCTGGGGTTAATTATATTATGAAAAAGCATAGTTTGTAAGGAGCTGGCTTATTACAATAGGAATGCCCTGAAATTTAAGCTGCACAATTTGTCAGCTTGCTCAGACTGCAGTACTGTAACTCTCAGCCCGTTTGTAGGTTAAGCAGCTGCTGCTGGACTTGGGGCTTTGGTGCTGCAGTGGGGGCTGTGGGCAGGAGAGGGGTTTGACACCTTCTCTTCTGGGAGTTCCCCTGTGGTGGCACCGTCCCTCGGCAGTCCTGGCCACCTGCTGCATCAGGGACTGCACCCGTGGCATCAGGGACTATTTTGGAGCTGGGGAGAGCTGCCCTGCTGTGGATTGAAGTGCCAGAATTGGCTCTGGAGTGATCCAGGTGTCCCTTTCCCACAGTGCTGCAGTGGACACAGGGACACTTCTGGATTTGAGACATTTATTCCACAGGTGTAGACAAAAGAAGCTGTTTGCTTGCTCCGATGGATGAGTTCTCCTGAGGACACAGTAAAGACGGAGACGAAGCTGGAATAAACACTTGCTTCATTCTACACTGAAAACAGGACTTTCCTTTGTTGTCTTTTCTGCAGCTAGAAGCTGAAGCTGTGATTTTTGTCATTTCCCTGAGTGTTTGAAAGCTGATTTCCAGATCAGCCGTTCTTGCAGCGCACGGTTCCCTGTTCCTGCATCCTGCTGGCTCGAGCTCGTCCTCCTCACACTCCTGCTGTCACTAACTCAAATTGCTGCTGTACACAGATTTTCAAGTAATATTCTAGCAGAGCTTCTAAACACCTCACGTTGCACATGGTATGCAATCACTGAATTGGTAGAATCTGACCCATCCTTACAGGTTTTACCTGGAGCAGGCATTTATTTCTGTTTGAAATTGTTCGTTCACTTTTCATCCCGGGGAGCCTCAAAGGCATCGCCAGCGTACACATCTGTCTTTATCTCTGGTTTTGTTGTTGCTTTGCTGGATCATTGCAGTGCTCTTCATAAGACCCGATATCTTAAATCTCTTAAAAGTACAGGATGAGCAGAATACACAAACTGCTGCCTTTGCCTCCTTGCTGTTCCTTTCTGATGCCAGTGCTGTGGTCTCTGAGCTTGTGTTCGGTCCTGAAGATGCTGGCAGTGGTTAAACTGTGGGTATCTTCAGGTTATTTGCACTTACATATGACGCTGGCTGTCACTCTACAGCTGTCTGGGCCTGAGAATCTCCATAAATTTGCCTTGATAGCCTTGATTTCTTCTTGTTGTTGTTTTTTGGTGTGTTTTTGGTTTTGGTTTTGGGGTTTTTTGGTTTTGTTTTGTTTTTTTTTTGTTTTTTTTTTTTTTGGTTGTTGTTCTTATGGAGGTCTGTAAAACTTAATGACTGTAAATGCAAAGCTTTAAGAAATGACCCAGCACACTGGGGCTTTTTTAATATCCTTTTTCAATTCAATTCTGATGACCTGATTTATAGAGGTTTATAGGAAGCTGGAGAAAAGGCAGAAATTCGTGTAAATTTTCTTTAGATCCAGAAGCAAGAGAAGAGAGTTGGGGATGATAGAAAATACTAGAAAAAGAGCCAGCCTTAGTTCATGACCAAGTGGTTTAGTGACTTCTTCACATAGGGAAGTAGAAGGCAGCAGGATGCAAGGATGTCTGGGGTTCAAGGTGCACTTCGTGGAATCTCTTTTGGGCACCAGGACCTGGCTTGGCTGGAGTCAACCATGGGGCTTGTGCTTGGGGTTTAGCACTCAAAACGTGAAAGAAATCCAGTTGCTAAGAGTCCCGAAGCCGCACTAATAGTCACTGCCTCAGAACTGATGTCTGAAGAATGTTAACCTGCCTGCAAAAATATGTAAAGGCTCATATCGTGAAATCAAACTTGGGAAGTTCAAAGCCTTTCTGTGTTTGTGTGTGCATAACCAGCACTTGTTGGTGCTGGAAGTCGGATATGCTGCAAAGAGACTGCATTTTTAGGGCAAAAACACTTCTAGACAAAAGCAAGGGCTTTTAAGGATGTCACTGCAGAGCCCTGAATTCTTTCTAAAAGGGTTCCATTTTGTGGCATAAAAAGTCAAAGCAGAAAGAAACTCGGCAGAGCTGTGATGTGAGGAAGGTGCCGTACAGCCAGCCAGGCTTTCTTTTATGTTTTGCTCATAACCATCCTAGCAGGCAAAGGCAAACACTTGTCTAATTTGATAAAATATCTTTAATTGCAGCAGCAGTACTTGAGGTTTGGGCTGGCTGCATCAGCTCTGTTTGTAATCACAGCTCCAGCCGCACTCCACAATCAGCGCCAATTGCTGCCAATTAGCATCCGCTAGGCTGGTGTTGCTGTATTCAGATGTTCTGGGGTGTTTAGTTGCATTATTCATACCTTGTCTGGGAAAACATAGTTTTAAAAATGAGCACCATTACAGGATTTCATTGTGCTGTGATAGAACTTCTCTTATCTCCACCTCTGGGTTTAGTTCTAGTTTGTGTAGAGGAAAGCTTCGGGCGTGATTTAGGTCCTGCATTTCACTTCTAGGAAATAGTTGTTCCTCCTTGATAGGGAATTTTAAAGAGGGACCAAAAGAAATCAAAGCTGGCGCTTTTTTCACGTAACAGTTTGATTTTGGAAGTTGTTATTGCGAAACGTCATTGATATGCAGGACATTAAGAATTCAAAGATAAAAAAAAAATTTTAAAAAGTGAGCAGACATGCACATGGTTATCGAGGACTACCATAACCAGGGACAGAGATTTTAAAAGGACTTTTAAATGCCAGTTTTCAGGATTGAGTCTGGTCTATGGTGCAGGGGAGCTTGGGGTGGAAGGGGCCATCTCTGTACCTGCAGCAGGTACCGAGCGTTCTCTGTAGTGGCACAAGATGAGCCGCAGGTTCAGTCTAGCACAGCAGGGTGTGCCAGCATCTTGGGCTTTAAGATCTTGTTGTTTCACTTATTTAAACCTTGAGCCTGTATCTTGCCCCTACAGAATTTTATTCTGACTTCAAAGGAGTTGTTCTTAATGTGAGCAAGTGCGAATGATTGATGAATGTGTTTGGTGTTTTTTCTTCAGACGATGATTTTAATAAGGAGAAATGAATGCTAGCTGAGAGTGTTTAACAAGGAGCTTTGTTTGCTTTTGGTTTTGCATCTAAGTTGAATTAAAAGGAATTTTTTAGTGTTCCAGTAATAAAAGAAAGCAAACCTTGGTAGAGGCCCACATCCCTGGGGAACAGGGGTTCACACACTCGTTCTGTGACGGGTGTTCTCTGCAAGTAGGAATGTGACATGGGGATAAAGAGGAATGAGTGCAGCAGTAATTTCCTTAATTAAAAAAAAAAAAAAAAATTGGAAAAAGGAGGTGATAACTTGTGGAAGCACAAGCACCGCAGCTGCCAGTGGAGGCAGTGGCAGTGATGGGTGTTTGCTGGGAGGTGACGCTGTAGGAGCCTGTGCCAAACTCTCCAATAAGTTTGCTCCACTAATCAGGCGCTTGTTAATAATGACTCAGATTTACGATACTTCATAACAGCCCAAGAAGAAATATTCATCCTGGTATTGACTTTATGGGGGAAGAAAACCTAATAAAGCATTGAGAGTGCTTAATCAATACCCGGGCAGGGCTGCGCTGACTATCAGAGCGAGCAGCTTTGTTTGCTATTCAGGCGGATAATTTATGGTTACTGCTGGAAGTGATGTATGTAATTTATGTTTTAGAGACAATTACTGCTCAAAGACAACTGCTGCAGAGCTTTTGCAGAAAACCAAGGAAAAGACAAATGCAGTCTGGGGTGATGGGAGCCTTGTGCCTGGCAGCCTGTCCGGCGTAGTTGCTCATGACATGGTATTTATGTGTAATGTTGCTGTGATGAGTGTGCATGGGTGATCGTGTGAGCTGTGTTGCATTGTAGCAGTGAGTGGCCTTTAAAGTTCAAATCAACTTTCTCAGGTTTCAGGAGTTTTTCAGACATATGGTTTTGGTTGCAGGCTGTCCAAGCTATAATTTAAAAAAAACAAAAAAACCAACAAACTGTGTGTAAAACTTAAGGATGTACTTATTTACTGGATTTTCAGTACTTTTTAAAAACTGAATCGAAGTATTTATATCAATAACTGAGAAGTTGTCAAATATGCATTGTGATTTGCAGACACTTGCCCATAATACGTCCTTATAAAAGCAAGTTGCAAGATAGTTGCAGTTCTACACTGCTCTGTGCCAGGCACTCAGATATATTAAGGTGCACATACAGGAGCATTTCAGGTGTACATGATAAATTATGTTTAGACTTTGATCCTAACCATTATGAGGGTTTAGTTTGGTTTTCTTTACCCAACAGCATTTATGTTTTCTGAGTTAGGAATTACGTCTCTAAATTGCTGTAAAAGTCAGTATAAGCTGCCAGTGCCTCTTAGGGAGAATAATCAAACTGCTTTCTTAAAGATATTTAACGTACAGGTTCCTGAAATCAGCCCACCCTCATCATAGTCTTCCAGAGAAGGTCCCAAGTGTTATCAATGAAATGGTGTCTTCCCATTAAATAAAAGTGTTGTGGTTCCTGTGACCCCTGATTGAAGCAGGGTGTGTTACCCTAACGCTTTTAAACTAATCAAAATCACCTCCTCGCTCCGTGCTGGTGGGCTTTGTTCGGGCAGGATTGCAATAACAATGGCAATGATTTTACAGATTTTATTCCACTCCAGTGATTTATTACAAGTCTGGGGGGCTCTGACACGCCCTGGACTCTGCGGCTCACGGGTCAGAGCACGGGTTAGCCCCAAAGCTGGGCACCCAAAGGGCAACTTTGCATGAGGCTGCCTTAAATAAATAAAGTTGTTGCTCATATACAGCTGATAAATACAGAAACCTTGGAAAATGGGTTTTAAATGCTGGGTGTCAGTGACGAGATCCCTTTTGTTATCTTAAAAAGTAGTCTCTATATTAATGAATATTGCATAAACTTGTATGGGAAAATAAAAATGACAGCCTGTAGGCAGTGGGTTAACTGGTTTTTCCACTGGTCTAAACACACAAACTGTTGCCAAAATTAGATGGTGTTTCTCTCCATGGTTTTCCTGCTGCAGAACTGAGCCCCTGCTCGGTGCAGGTGCTTTCCCCTTGCTCAGGTCTGACTATTCCTGTGCTCAGGGCAGGCTTAATCCCTCACTGGATTTTACAGATGCTTTAAAGAGCTCCAGGTGGAGACCCTGCAGAGCTGCAGCCCTCACCAACAGCTTGGTGGAGATGTGGAGAGGAGGCTTCTGCCCCAACGCCAATATGTATTTCTGCTTTTCACACTGATTTTTCTTCATCTGCTTTCTACATTTGAGAGCTGGTGATAGAGCAGGTCTCTGCTGTTAGATTTCAAACTGAAGTTATCACTTTGTCCAGTGTCTGCTTTTATATGAAGTTTTCATTTACTTGTAGGAAATGTAAAACCACCCGGATTTTCATTAAAACTTGATGAAGGGGTTGTTTTCCCCAGAGCTGAAGATGTGGGATGTTCTCAGACAGGGAGTAAGTAGCATTAAACAGGAACAGCGAAGTGAAGGGATTGGAATTGGCCTTCTCCATTTAGCATGCAGCTCCCAGGCAGGGTTAATTGGGCAAAGGTGGGCTGCTTCATAAAAAAAAAAAAAGGCATGTTCCCTTACCTATCAAGTATTTTAAATGATTTTTGGAGGAAAGACACCTTTTTATGTGGTGCTGTTCTATAATACCACGTGTGCAGGGAGTGTGGGACACGGGCTCATGTCAACATTAACGTACTACTGGATTTAAAATACATTGTGGATTTTTTTTCCCCCACATGTATGCTAGACAGATCATATATAAAGTTAATACCAAGTTAATCTAGATGAAAGGTGTTTTCAGTTTTTTCCCATGGCAAGATTGAAGGCTCGTATCCAGTATGTCCCATGGATAATGTTTTTGGGTTGCAACATTGGCTCTATAAATAAACGTGAAGCATTGCGGTAGCAAACGTCACATTTATTTTTTTTTTGAAGTGCCTACAGTGTGTCATTACAGATAGATTGATAGGCTTGATAACATTGAACTTTTGTCAGACCTAACGTGGCAGACTTGTTACGTGTCAGAAATTTTCTGTCATTTTTCTCACTATTCAAAAGGCAAAATATATTTGCAACCTTGAGTGACATTGAATACGGAAAGCAGACAGAAATTTATCATTTGACAGAATTGTTTCTGTGGGGTTTATTTTACTTCTTTTTTTTTTTCTTTTTCTTTTTGCAGTGGCAAAGCTGTTACCAGATTTTAAAATCCCGACTACTCTGTTTTAGGAATATAGAACAGCTGATTGTGGCTTGTAAAAGCTCTATGACCCGGCCTTTTACAAATGTAAAACCCATTCTTTATTACTTCACATTCAGATCATTTATTTTTGTGCTTCTTTGGACTGAGGCAACATCTGACCTTTATTATGGAGTTGCAGAAAACAACTTGGCAGGGTGCAGGCAGTGGAGAAGGTCTTGAACAGGAGACAGGACAGCGAAGGGTGCAGATGCCTAGAGAACAAATTTTCATAGCATTAAGGCTAAAACTGATGAGATTTATACCTGGTGAGTGTATTCCTTAAAATGTGATTGCTCTCTAGTAAAGCTGTATCAAAAAAGCTTTTTTTCAGTGTCTAAACTCAGAAATTAAATGATAGGGTTTTTTAACTGATGATTACCTTTCAAGGTATTTGTTTTAAAGACACATGGGGAGGAAAAGTCAGGTTTTGTGAGTATAATAGAAGAAGTGGTGGGTTTCTGATGTAAAAAGCAACAAAGACACGCAAGAAAACATTTCATCAAACGATGAAAATGAGCATTAAGGCAGAGACAAGGAAATCCTGGATGGGGCATTAAGAAGGTAAAGTTAGAAGGAGAAAATGAGGTTCTCAGTCATACAGCAGCAGTACTTTCATAGCGGGACCCACAGCATTTTATGCTGAACAAGGAAGGAAGAGATTTCTGATTGCTAATAGGAACGCTGCAATCAAAGGAGAAACTTCCTATGTATTAGTATGCAACAGCACTGTACACTTCCGAATGGATTATAGCCTGGTGAAATCAAGAGGATAATGATTATCTCCTCAGCTAGAAAGGTTTTGTTCCAATATTTTGGTTCAAAATACAGACCCTGGTGTTACTAAATCGGGCTGTATATCCTAGACCACCTCTCCCAGTCAATATTTTATGCCAGGAGGTCATGCAGCATTGTGGGTGCTAAAGAGCAAAGCCGTTCTTCTCTTTCTTTTGTTTTAAAAAAAAATAAATAAAAAGAGCAAGAAGGTTTTCTTCGTTTCCAATCCTGTTAGTACAAATAGAGCCGGGTTGTTATGAGGTTCATTTCTGTTTATTACCACGAGGCACATCAAGATGTCTGCAAGCTGGGATGGAGTGAATCCCTTGGAAGGGGCTGGTTTGTCGATCTCCCGCGCGGTGCCGAGCGCGCCTCCTCTCCTCCCAGCGCTCTGAGGAACACATCCAAAATCTGTCGCTTCTCATATGTTCTCCCCGCCTCTTGCCGAGGAGAAGCGAGCAGACGCACGTTCTTATTTTGGTACCGTTTGTTTTTAGCGTTTTGGAGAGGGGGGGGGGGAAGTGTTTTTCTCGGGAAAAGTTTCTGTTTAAATTGCGCTGCCGTGAAATCGAGAAGAGCCTCGTTGGCTTCACGCGAGTTAGGATTCAGTTTGTTGTGTAGCTCTTGAGATAACTGAATTTTGGGGTTTTTTTGTTTTTTTTTTTGGTAGCCTGACTGTTTTCCAGCATCACTGAGGGCAAAGAAATTATCGTTTTGTCGATCATTACATTGAATCTAAAGCCATAGAGAAATGAGATGGTTTTAGTGGGTTTGTGCCTCTTCAGCTACACTTTAGTAAAAGTTGGTGTTTGATGATACACTTTTCTTTTAGCTTTTTAATAGTCTGAAACCTCCTCAAAAATTTCTTTTAACCTGTGGCTTCTAGCCAGGATCGGAAATGAGCCAGTCAAGTGAAGCTCGAGCTCATCAAAGAATTAACAAACCTTGGTAAATCTGAGTCTTTGATATCGAAGGATTGCAGTTGAAAGGCTCTCACCTCTCCTGCAAGAATGTGAATTTTTTTTTTTTATATTTTTCTTTACAAACTAATTAAATGGTTTTTTTAAAGCCTCATTTCTCCTTTGGGAACAAGGAGTGCCACTAATACGAATTAACTGCCTGTGGTTTTTACAGTCATGGTGATGCTTATCTTCTGTTGCATAATCCTCCTCCTCCTGGCTGTCCTGCTGTCTCACCTGAAGGCAGTGAGAGATCCCTCCCAGTGCCAGAGCCTGTCAGAGCTGTCACCTGCACCCTCAGCCTGGCCTTTGGGGAGGTGGGGTGTCCCCTCAGCCCTGCCTCTGCCGCCAAGCCAGCTGAAAACATTTGCCAAAAAACTGAAGCTAAGCCCCCCAGAGCCGATTACGCTCACACAGATCCATCCCTGCTTGCCTTTGCACTGCTGGGTTGGGTGTCCATGGGACAGAAACACTTCAGAGAGCAAAGCGAGCAAGAAAACATTTCCCGAGTTCCAGTGTGCATGGGATCAGTGCAGCAAATACCTGCTTGGTTTCTGACATTTACCATCCCATTTGAACAAATTTTCTGTTTTGGAAATCACTTCCATACCGTCTGTTGTCTCTGATCCTGTTCAACGGAGCAGTAGCGCTGGCCTGATGGTTTCTATCGTATTTCAAAGAAAATTTCTTATGTAGGGTATTTAAATACGTATATAAGCGAATGTCTTTGGTATTGATTTTTTCTGTGCCACTGGCTGTCTATTTACTTACTTATTTTTTTTTTTTCATTTTGTTCTTTACTGTTCTTCATTTCTAATGGGAAAAATTCTATTTTGCATGCAGGAAAACACCAGCTTAAAAGGTGTATAAGTGCGGTGTGTAGACCAAACAGAGAGCAGGACCACAATAGATTTTAAATCTTCCGTCTTTCAGAGGTTTCTCACCTCTGCCACTGCTTCTGGAAGCTGCCTAATACCCAAGTGAGGCTGCTGGAATTGACTGTATAGAGGTTGTTCCTGATGTTGTTGCCCAGGGGTGGAGGTTAGTGCGCTGGGTAGAGCCTGCAGCCAGAGCCAGGTGGGCTCTGCACTCACCTTGTGCAGTAGGGGAGGAGGAAATTCCCACCCTTAGAACACTCAGAATCACAGAATCATTTCGTTTGAAAAGACCTTTACGGCCATGGAGCCCAACCATTGACCCAGCACTGCCAAGCCCACCACTAAACCACGGCCCCAAGTGCCACATCCACTCATGGTGGGGCTCCAGGCTCTTAGAGGAGTTTTCCAACTGTAATGGTCCTGTGATATCTGTCTTTTAAACCCCTCTAGGGATGGTGACTTCACCACTTGCCTGGGCACCCTGTTCCAGTGCTTGGCAATCCTTTCAGTGAAGAAATGTTTCATGGGACCCAATCTAAACCTCCCCTGATACAACTTGGTTGAGTGGAGGGGCTCAGCAGCGAGGCTGGGAGCTGCTGCTCCTGGGCTTGCTTCAGGGTCCTGAGCTGTTCATCTCAAAAATGTTCTAATTTTTTTGCATCAGAATCAGACACAATTGTCCTCAAATCTTCAGGCAATGTGGTCAGGGCCCAATTTTTCCTGACTGCTGTGTGCTTCCTTCTGGCAGATGTCAACGAGTGCACCACGGAGAACGGGGGCTGCCACGACCGCTGCTGTAACACCATCGGCAGCTACCACTGCAAGTGTCCAGCTGGCCACAAGCTGGGGGAAGATGGAAAATCCTGTGCAGGTAATGCTTTGTGCCGTGCCTCGCTGCTGTTAAGGAATCAGCAGACTTGGGAAGGAGAAGGAATCGCTGGCTTTTATGTGGCGCCAGCTGAAGAGCGTGTGCTTGGAGTTGTCGAGAGTGCAGATCTTCTCATGTATGGATTATGAAGATGTAACTGTAAGAACACTTCAAAGGGTTGGGGTTTTGTTTTATTTTGTTGAAAAAATGTTATTACTTAACCTGGATTGGCTGTGCCATGTTCTGATTATGGGATTTCCGTCATCAATTTAAAAACTTGAAGAAAGTGTATACGCTTGATGATATTTCATCTGTCTCTGAAGCAAAATGGTTCTTATCAGAAAATACACATACATTTTCACATTTCAAACACAATTCCACAGCTAGAGATTAACTGAATAAAAAGAGATTTAAAGCCACATGCCAAGTAAACCCATTTGTCTTTTTCCTAAGGGAAATTTGAGTCTAGTTAGTGCATTATAGGGTAAAATTTGTTCCTATGCAAAAACTTATGTTAGAACGCATAATGAATTATGGTCAAACTTCTTAAAGGTGCACTGGTAAACAGAGTGGCTGTAAACAAGCCCGGATGATGTGTTGGTCTACAGCCAGTAGTACATTTTGTGCATCCTCAGATGCTGCAGGAGGTGGAGGAGGTCAGGTGTTAGGTACCCAAGGTGTGCCAGAGCAGTTCCTTCTCCCTGAGCTCTCCCCGACACAGGTGATGGGTCTGTGCTGCCACATGATCTGGTGTGCGCTGCTCTGTGCCTGGGTTGCACCTCCCCTGCATTTCATTGCTGCAGTAAATGCATCAGTGATGTCATTTTTTTAATCTCGGGGTAGGTTTCCACGAACTGTGTTATTATCTTTTCACAAGAAACTCTTCTCCGGCTTTTCCCCCTGCACAGTATCTCACAAATTCCTTTCTTCCAGGATTTCATTTTACCATTGTCCAGCTCCTTTTTAAGGTTTGTACGAAGCACTGTATTGCTTGCCTGTGTTTATATGCTTTATCATAACTTTATAATTTATTTGGCTGCACTCCTTTTTTTGCTAAAAGATGATGGAATTATTTTCTATGGCAACCTATCAGTTGAGACCCACGTTGACAGTGTAAATAAGCTGTAGATGGTGATTTTATTTTGATTGAAGTATTTCATTATCATCCTCTGTGCTTTCGTTTTGGCCTTTGGAGAGAGGTGAATCCAGGAATGTCAGGGATGATTCCAGATCCCTGCTACTTCATCCCAGCTTCTCCTATCTCTTCTGGGGACTGGCTGGCAAGATGCCCATGTGGCCACAGCACAGGTCTGTGTTTTGATGACTGCTTAATGCTTTCAGTGCATACAAGTTGTCCAAACCCCAAGGTTTTTGAAAGCAGGAGTCCTACTCATCATAATCCATAGCATGCAAGAGTCATTTTTCATACACTTTAAATTCCAGCATTTGGACAGTCTTTAAAAACTCAAACAGAGATTAAGGTATTTGATTTTTGTACTGTATGTTGCATGGAAGTATTATTAGCTGTTTTGAAGCCATTTTTTAAAATCTTCAGACAAAAATGGAAACATAAAATGAACTGGAAATGCTCAAGTCACAGAACAAAGTGAACATGGTGGTGTCACTAAATACACCTGAACTTCTGCAGAGGCAACAACGACAGTGAGCATTTGGCTGAACTGACCTGCAAGGAGGCCAATTTCAGCCAACCTGGCCATCAGGTGTTACAGTATGGGTGGCTTAGTGAGGGAGAAGTGAGCTCCCAAACAGAACTGTGCGTGCTGCAGGAAGGTCTTCCAGGACGTGACGCTGAATTGGGGTTTTATTGATGCCTCTGCATTGCTCAGAGGAGTCATTTTGCAGATGGGAGTAAAACAGCTCCTCGTTCAGGTTAACCAGTGGTTTTGGAGGAGTAAAGCTTATTGTTGTTCTGGGTTGTTCCATTCTTTGTGTCTTTATAGCATCACTGTGCTTTATGTTACCCCCTAGTCGAAACCCAGGCGTTAAATAGATGTGCGCTGTTGTTCTGCTCCCATTATTTGTCTCATGGTTGGTTTTATTTCACCGGTGCCTGGAATGATCGATCGGTGTACGGGGCTTTTTTATAAGCCAAGGTACAAATAAGGTGTATTGTTAGCAAAGCAGCATAGCAGTAGCACAGATTTTATTCAGTGAGTCATTATTACTGGAAAGATTGATCGTGTTTTTCAGCAGCAAAATAGAGCATCCTTCTGACAAAAGGGAAAGATGTCAGGAAATAACCGTTGGGGTTTTTAAAATATTTTTTAGCCATTTGTAGCTGTTTAGTACTAAGGAAGGGAAAGTGGATAAAAATTCACTAACCAACAACGTACTGAAGCGCACTGCTGTTTTGGTCAGTCATCGCTGGGGATTTGTGAGCGATATTTTTGGAGACCCAAAGGCCTGATTTCACAGCTTCAGTGAGCTGAGGATGCTCAGCGTCTCCAGCCTCTAGGGTGTCAAAGGTGCGTGCACAACACAAGGCTTCGTGACCATGCACAGGACAACAGCATGGAGTAAGTGAGATAATCTTAAAATAGTTACTGCTGTCTGCTTTGATGAAACCTTCCCCTTCCTGAGTGATTGTGGGGCTGCTTGGACCCACATTGGGAAGGGGATTGAGCCTGGGACACCCTGTGCTGTGGGGTCTCTCCTCCTCCCAGGGGCTGTAGGGATCTTCCCTGGCTTTTGGGGGTTTTTATGGCAGGATATGTCCTTCAGAGTTACGCAGTTTGCAAAGTCTCACTTCCCCTTGGTGAGGGATACTCGTATCGAGAGGCAAGATGTGGTGAGGTGAAGGCACGTGCATCTCCACAGAAATGCCAGCCAGAGCAGTGACCTGATTAGCCTTTCAGAACTAATTATCTCCATGTTGTACTGCAGCTTTCACTCTCCAGCCTTCGTGCTCAGAACCTCGGTTTGCTTCCCTGACAGAGAAATATTTTCTGGCAGCTCCTCGCGTAGGCATTACAGATTGTGACAGAAAGCTCCTGCTTCCCTCCCGCTCCGCGTGTGCCTGATGGAAATGAATGATGAGACAGGATTTGGCTTTAAATCACTGCACAAATAATGTGACAAATTAATATTTGACATTTACTAGTGTAGGACTGTAGGACTGTCGGCCTGACGCTGTGCCCTGTGCATCCTGTGGTGTTCCTTGGGCAGGGTGGGTTCCAGGGGCCCTGGGTGGGTTTGTTCAGAAAGGTGTGATGTGGTCTGAGGAGGGGAGAGGAGATGGATGTGTGCCCCAGACCTCCTCGTTTGTGAAGCAGAGGCACCGCTGGCAGCCTGTGTCAGTGAGACAGGCTGCGAAATGCAGAGATATCCTCATTTCATATTTTATCCTAATGTGAAACAGTTCTACTCGAGCATTGCAAAATGCAGAAATGGTATTTCCTGAACATAAATACCATTTTAAATGGTATTTTAAATGGTAATTTTAAAGCTCAGTTGTTGGCACAAGTCCAGATCCGTAAGGGATGCTGAGGCTACAGCTACAAAAGCGTATTTTCACACATGAATGAGCTGCAGAAGTCAAGTAGAAAAAGGTCGTGACCTTATGTTAACCTTCTTTGGTAAACTGTCATTTCTTATTTATTTTATTGTGCTCTCATCTGTCAAGGCAACTGAAGGAACTTAGAGACAAGTGAAGTCCTGTGATTAACTGTTGATGAAAAGAAGCTTCTATTTTGTTGATTAGAGCAATGTTGCAATCGCTGTAGCCCCATGCCTGGGGTTTCAGTCGAACCCCAGAGCTCTGGCCGGTCTCCCGACCTCTGCCAGGGTCAGCTGCCTGCAGAGCCAGAGTGTGACTGTGCAGGGCCACCCCTGCTTACCCCAGCAATGGAAGAGTCACCAGTGTCCCTGCTGGAGCCTCAGCCTGGGGTGGTTGAGAACTCTCCAAGCGCTGTTGCCTTGCAAGGGTTAATAGTGGGCTAAAAGGAATACTGGGGACATGTCTGAGAGCAAGAAAGTGTTTGTTCGTATGGTGACAGCATTTATTAAGTCGGTAAGGTCTGAGATGCAGCTTATTCTTGTCAAATTCTGGCTTTGTCGAAGACAACAAATGCTAAATCTGCATTTGGGCTTTTTTCCCTGCCCAACAAATCCATGTACAGGTGTCTGCCGTGTCCTGTGAAAAAAACCTGAAGGACATAATACCATGCCCAGGGAGGGTAATGCCAAGGTGGTTTTAATTATGTTTATTTAATTTTTGTTAGAACAGGAGAAATTAGTCTCTTGGAAGGATTCAGGATGCTTCTGCATTATCTTAACTCTGAAAGTTGCATTTAATTCAACACACAGTGTTGACATGCCATGACACCAAGGTACTTACTTCCAGGAACGCTTCAAGAGGAGATCAAGGAGGATATATTTTACAAAAATCAAAAAGTAACAGTTCTTATTCCAGGTGCAACAAGTACCAGACCAACTGACCTCAAATCATCTCTTACAGAAGTCAAGCGAAGGCACCCCTAGGTGAGGTGAAGCCACCCAGCCCTCTTTGTCTTTCTCTATTTGAAGACCTTGTCTTGAGATAAGAGAATAAATCCAGTTACAGGAATTGTATCACAATTGTCTAATTATTTGTAACTGACTTACTCTGCCCACATAATGTCTAGTTCATAGAGTGAGGGGGGCAGACAACTCCACCTCATCACCTTAGCAGACCCTGGGTTAACCATCTTGATAACTAAGGTATTTCAAGGTATTGGAATTTTACAGCAATTCTAAAAAGAAGAGAAAAAGAACAGGCAGAAGAAAAAGACTTGAGAGAGGTGGGAAGGTAAAACCTAATTTCTGATTTTTCCAACCCTGCTGTTAGTTGCTCTCAGGTATCCTGGGACTCCACCTTGAGTTTTTAGAGGTAAGTCAGGTAATTTGAAGTATTTAAGTTTCAAAGTATAAAATATCTGCAGTAATCTGCCAGGGGATGAAGAATAAACATTTTCTTCTCCATTAGTTTGTACATCCAGAATATTGGTAAATGTCTGATATTTAAAGTGAATTCAACAAGAAACAATATCTGGTTTTACAGTTAAATACTGTTTATTGATGATTGCTCCTACCTGTCAAATCACCACTTTTAGTCACGAGTAAAAAGCGTAATAACTGCTCTTGATTTCAGATCCCACTTGTAATAAAAAAAAGAAGAAAGGTTCCCCTACTTCTCTTATAAAGGGCACTGTATTAACTGAGATTCAGGATTAATTGTGCATTATCAACACTATTTGGCATTGTGCACTCAGACTTCTGTGGTTTTCTGGAGCCAGTTGGATTTCGGCAGGAGAACTGTGTGATTTTTGTGCGTGGCTGCAGAGAAGCTCCGGGCAGAATCCACTGGAGACGTTTGTAGCTACATTTGCAAACTTGATGGGGAATCTAATTTTATTTCTACTCCTAAGCCATTCTTTCGGAATTCTCAATTTCAAGCATTTCTCTCTGGCTGGGGGTTTGTTCCTCTGCCCTCCCTCGTGCTCTCCATGCCGTGTTGGATCCGGCTGGGATCCGTAGCTGTGTGGAGCTCTTACACTCTCCCAGACAAACCGTGTCACCTGTCTGCATTTGCCTGTCCCTGGTAGTTCTACAGCAAAAAATGTGCTCCAAATACGTAGCAAAAATGACAGCAGATTCATAGTAAAGGGAACACTGACTGCTGCTTATTGGACTTTTTAAATGAATTACCTGAGTGCTGATTGCTGGCAAGCCCGAGCAGGCAGGAACCTGAGCTGAATTTCGGGGGCTCATTCCAGGCGGGCGGTGGCTGTCAGCACAGCAAATGCCTTGGCTTGGTCAGGTCAGTCCGCTTGCTTCTTGTGAGCCCTCCCCAGCATAAACCACTCAGCTGGGGGCACACAAACCCCTTCAATCTCGGTGAAATATATCAAATCCTAAACTCGGCAAATCCCAGCATTTCATGTCTGAGTGTGTCTCTTCAGTCAGGGAAGGGACACATCGCTCAGGCCAGAACAGACACCTCCCACCTTGTTCAGAGCATTTCTGTGCTGAGAAGAGCATCTGATGCTCTGATAATTGATTTATTGTTGAATTTTGATTGCCCTTGTTTAGTTTCTTCCTGATTCCTGCTTTGACTGTTGCTGAAGTTTCCCCGCTCCTCCCTCACACGCCGAACAAAGGCGGCTGTGAGCTGAACCACCCAGTTTCTCACATCTGCCATCCCTCGGGGTACACAGGCTCACAGTTATGACAGCTCCCTCCAAAGTGAATATTGCTATTGAAGACTGAGCTCGTTTATCCTGGATGCATGTTTTCATCGATTGGAGTTGAGAGCAGGAAGAGTCAGTTTTCAGTCACTTTTTAAGTTAAAGTTTTATGCACACCAGTTGGGTGTCAAGGGTATTATCCAAATCCAAGGCTCCAAAGCAACAGCTGAAGAAGTCCTACCTGTATTTGCAGCCCTTGACTCTTGGGAAGACTCGGACCACTTATATTTCAAGGATTCAATGATTATTTCCAGATAATATTGGTAAATCTCTTTTTTTTT
>VZRN01006000.1:136014-162319 GCA_013397935.1 Dasyornis broadbenti | reverse complement strand
TTTTTTTTTTTTTCCCCATGGAGCTTGTATTTTGGTGCCTAGGTTTTTCTCTTTGAATGCTTAATTCATCTGCAGCATTTTAATAACAGCCTTTTGCATAAACAGACCGTGGAACTGGCAGTTTAATTTTCAGGTTGTGTCAGGATTACACAGGGTTAGGTGTAGTGCAGCTTGTCACCGTGTCACGCATTTCCTGCAGCTCAACTTCTGCCGCGTTCCAAGGCGGCGGCGTCTTCTTAAAAGCACGGCATTGCTCGTACCCCACGGAAAACTGGCACCTCTTTCTTCTTGCATTTCAGTTACCAGATGAGTTACTGATCAGTGATCTGAAGGGGGAGGCTTGTTTCTGGGTGTCACAGGTAGCAGCAAGCGCACAGTCCCATCCCTGCGGCATCTGCCGGTGCCGTCCATATGGCGCTCGCAGCTCCCCGTGCGTCACGGCTGATTATAGACTCGGCTCATGGATCGCTTCCCAAGCCTTCCAGCTACCTTGTCTTCCTCCAGCCCCACCAGCTGGAAGGAGATGCAGAGCAGGAGCCACAACTTGCCATTATCCTTGGAAAGGAGTGTTTGTGGGAAGTGTGGGGACGGTGACCGTCACCCTCTCCGTGGTTCCTCCGTGAGTGGCTCCAGGTCTTGCACTGGTGGGTTTGTGCACAAAGTTGGGCGTGGGCAAGAAAAACTGGCCTGGAAAGTTTTCTTTGTCCAAACCACTTTAGGCATAAAGCTGTAGTGATCAGCTTTTGATAGTGAGAACATTTAAAGTTCAGAAATATTACGGTATCTGCCACATTACGTAAGTACATTACACTTAATACTTTTAATTAATGCAGGAGCTGTGAAAAGTTAGATGAAAAGCATTATAGAAAGGCTATATGAAAAGGCTATTATTGTCCAGATGAAAGATAATATTTGGAAATAATGTGACAAAAAATGATAGACTGCAGTACAAATATGTTTTGAGATATTTCCAGGGCTCTGATTAGTTTATATTAGCTAGTTTTTTGCATTTATGACTACCTCTGAAAGGCAGGTTATGGAGAATGTTAACATTCCAGTGGGCTGATTGACAATAATTAGTTTTTTTTAAGGAAGGGAAAGAAACACAGTATTGTTGGAGCTGACTAATGTGAATTAAAAGCCAGGTAATCTTATCTGCAATTACAGAGATACAATGATTGCTGTTGTCAGAGGAGAAAATCCACTCGTACTTTTAAGAATCATTGTGTAGGAAGAGCTCTGCAAGCCTGAAATTGAAGCTCTGGTCATGGTCTCCAGAATTACACTTAGTAGTAATTTTATGCAGAAGCAAGACTTCTGAATACTTAAATTATAGCTTGTTTGTAGCAAGGTATTTACTACCAAATACAGGCATCTTATAAACAGCCCATGAGTCATCTTGGTGTTCATTTCGAGCACATCGAAAATGCAAATTGCAGCTGAATTATTCTTGTGAGGAGAGGCGAGGCTTAGAAAAAACCTTAAATTCGTACTTTAAATGGAAATTATGAGAGGAAAAACGTGCGCATTTGCCTTTCAGTGGAGGGCATTGTGCAGGGTGACTACAGCTTTTTCCATAGCTTTGCCTGCAGGCTCTGTAAACACGGACTGACGGCAGATACGGAGACGGGAAAGAGCACAGCTCCTGAGTGGTGTTTGTGTTCCTCTTTGGGAGCATTTAATACTGTTCTTCACCAGGACAGCTAATAGAACTCCCTTTTAAATTTTTTTTTTATTATTGAAATGCCTGTGGATTTTATGAGCCATCTGATATAACCTTAAAAAGCTTTAAAACAATTTGTGATAAAATCTAAGGCAAACAGAAATCCGTCAGCTTCTCTGTTCAAAGCCTTGGCCCAAAGGAAGCGATCCAGACACGACTGTCAGCGAGATAGCAACTGCTGGGAGAGCTACACTGCGTTATTAAAAGATCAGTGGTTTGATCAACATCATATTGGATTACTCAAACTTCAATTACAGGAGCACCTGAGGGCTTTAGCTGGGATATATTAAAGACCAACTTGAAGTAAACCTGCTGTTGTTGCACATCGCGTCTGTGAAAGGCCCACCTGAGAACCTTGTTGGCAGCTCCTGTCCCAAAAGGGATTCAGTGCCAGCCAAGGAGTTCAAAACCAAGTAATAAAAATGGAGCAATCAACTGATTAATTTGATGTGAATTTTAATCTCAGGAAGAGGGGGCTAAAAAAGGAAGTAAAATAAATTCTTCCGTGCCTGGTGACATTATTCCTACAAAGATGGGGTGACCGAGTTGTGATGGTTCAGCCTGGAGAAGAGAAGTGTCTGGGGAGACCTCAGAGCCCCTTCCAATGCCTGAAGGGGCTCCAAGAGAGCTGTAGGAGTACTTTGGACGAAGGTATGGAGTGATAGAGGGAAAAGGCTTCAAACTGACAGAGGGCAGGTTTAGATCAGATATTGGGAAGAAATACTTCTCTGTGAGGATTGTGAGGCCCTGGCACAGTTTTCCCAGAGAATTTGTGGCTGCCCTGTCCCTGGAAGTGTTCAAGGTGTCAGGTTGGACAGGGCTTGGAGCAACCTGGGATAGTGGAAGGTGCCCAAGGCAGGGAGTTTAGAACTGATTGATCTTAAGGTCCCTTCTAACCCAAACCATTTTGTTTCATGGATCCAGCTCTGGAAATTGAGATGGACAGGTTTTGGATGTATTAAAGTCACTTCTCTCTTCCTGTGGTTGAATCTCTGTAGAGTCCCGTGTGATTTATGGAGGAAGCAGAGCAAGAAAACCTGTGTAAAATGCTGTCTTCTGCTTGCTGGCAGTTTCTGTAGTAGATTGTCCTGGAGCTGGGATGGCTCCAGCGGGGGATCAGTGCTTCTGGTGGCACCTGAAGAGGCACTGCTGGCTGTAGAGCAATGCCAGGAGCCAGCTGTGGCAGAGGGGAGGAGGTTGTGCCGTGGTCTCAGTTTTCGAGTGGCAGAGGTGGAGCTTGGTGGCCGAATGTGCCCTCCCTGTTCTCCTGGTCCTGCACAGCCCCATCACAAATCACATCCGTATTTCCAGCCAGCACAGCACATGTCCTGTAAGCTGGAAACATCCGATTATGAAGGTGTTTGCATGATTATAATTTTCTTGTGCATATTTTGCCTGCTGTGTGTGGAAAACACATTTCTCTGCATTCTGCTGTAGCAGAGGCACGGAGCTCAGCAAGTGTGCATTAATATTGCTGCTAGAAAAATCCAGGTGTTCTCATCACATCAGGCATTCCTCTCTTTTTATTCCAGAGCTGTTCTTGCAAACTGCCACGTCCTGCCGAGAGGAGATGCTGATGGCCCAACATATAAACCTCCTTCATACAGCTCAGATCTGAGTCCACACGAGGAGTTCGGGCTGTATCACGCTGTCACTTATTAAGTACATCTCCTTGTAGAGATCCTCTCCTCCTTTGCCACCTTCCCTCCTCCCAGCAGGGCCCAACTGGGTTGTGCTGAGGAACTGCATTTAAAAATTGATAGACTTATGACAAATTTTCTCTCTGCCGTTCTGCCCCACATCAGAAAATCTTGCAGGAGCGTTGCAGTAGCTGCTGATGCTGGTGATCTATAAGCCTTCCCCTGAAGCAGAAATCACATGAAATTTTGATTGTTGTCTTCCAGCACGAGCAAAACGTTCCCTTCCAACTTCCCTGTTTACAGCTGGTATGTTCACCTCTCTTCTACTCCAAACAGTGACGCTAATGAAGCTGGTTTTTTCCGTATGTAAGTGGTTTTTTAGGAGCCTAAGTTACCCTTTTATCTGGTTTGTCGTTCTTCAGCTTGTACTCCCTTGTAATTTCATGTGGTCATTCACTTATCCTGGCACAGTTCTCCACTGAGAGTTTGTGTCCATCTGTGTGGGTTTCATATTGATGGGAGCTGGAGTCGTCAAGGAAGTGCAGTTGCCAAAATATCTTTTAGTCTAACCCCACTGTGGAGGCTGGTAACCCTATCACTCTTCTTTTTTGGCTTTTCTTTGCTGAGATGCTGTGTACTGCACTGAGATCCCAAAATGGATCATTCTTTTTTTGTTTTAAATACTTACAGTGGAGAGAAACACACAGAACTGCTTTGTGAAAAGAAGGGAAAATTTTCTTTCTTCACAGCTGTGTGAAAACATCACAGCGTTGTCTGAGGTCTGTCCGTGAAATTACCATGTTCCTTACTTTAATTCTATAGCCTGGTTTTCTTGCAAATTGTCTGGTTTCAATAACTGCTTAAAACGTGTGTGTGCACGTATATATATCTATATATATGTTTCTGTGTGTGTATATTTAATGAAGAATTCCTTGAAACTCTAATTAGGGCTGCTTGACTCCAAAGCAGTTTACATATCGCAGGCTTACACAGCTATCAAACAGATGCTTCTCCTTTTTTTTTCGTTCAGCTGACATTTTCATTTTCTCTGCATATTTTGAGCACTGAGCAGTGATGTGTTTTGACTCCTGAGGCTACAGATGATATCAAAATGAGGATTAGAAATGAAGCTTTACCTGTCAATTAAGTTGTTAAGCTTGTCCTCCACAGTGTCTACACTTTGAAATGGCCTGTTTATTGAATTTGAAATAGTTTTCATTCTTGACTTTGTTTAAATTGAATGGACAGTTCTAATTATAATCTTCAGGGTTTTCATCTGCAACATATGGTTTGCATTTAGAGTTGTGGACGAGGGGCTCTTGGATGTTTATTGAGCTAAACCACTGTTAAATGTCTCGTGAGAGAGTGGCATGTCAGGCATTGAGAGTAAGCAGAAATGGGCAGTGCAAATGGTGGCCAATTTTCTCTTTTCACGTCACGCCTAGGGGACAGCTGAGAAATGAGCTGTGGTGGCCAGGGTCCAGGTGTTGGTGAGGAAAAAGTCACCACTTTCAATGGTTGCCTTGTGCCAGTCTTAACATGAAGGCAATATCAAAAAAAAAAAAAAGAAAATAAAGAAAAAAGTCTTAAAGCATCTTTGATATATTCCTCCCCCATCCTGAATTCAAATTCAATGAATTCAAATTACCAGGATCTTTGTCAGGTCAATGTCATTTGTTCCAATCACCTGTGGCCCCCACTAAGAGGGTTGTGTGACGTCTCATGGCAATTTATTGATCTCTTTATTCTCCAGTAAGGCCAGTGACAGACCAGGAAATGAAATCCAGGCCTTTTAGCCCTGATGGGCTGGATTGTTCTTTGCCTTCTCCCCAAAAGCAGCTTGTGGGGCAGCTCCTGCCATTCCTGCTCCATGGATCTGTCAAAAACGCCCTGCCTTGGAGATGTCTCTGTCCTTTCCCCTTGAAAACAGGCATCAGGAGATGCATCTCCTTTCAGATCTGGACATAAATATTCATTACCTAACACATGGTCCCATCGATGACTCTGCTGTTCAACATTTCACAGCGCCGTGATTTCCGTCCTTCCGTGTTTTCTGGAGAGAGAAACAAGAGGGAGAGAAATGAAACCTGGCCTAGGCACAGCTGGAAGTCCTCAAAACTACCTGGGAAAACATCTGAAGTGTAGGGCAAGGTACCAGCTATGGGTAAAAGATGCCTCTCCATGATGTGACCAAATCTCCAGGGAGGTCTGGAGGAAGGGCTAAAGACAGTGAACGTGGTACAAAACGCTGTGGTCATTTAATGCCGTGATTTACCTTCCCTATTTTCAGGGGAAGGTACATAATCAAATAACTTGCAAAGCCTCTTTCTGTGCCTGCAAAACGGGTGCTGGTTAAACTGCTTTGTCCTCAGTCCCAGGTGAAGAAATGTGGAAGGAAAGTGGCTGCTCCAACAAGGGTCCTGCTTCATTGTGAGATCAGTTTGCAGGGGCAAAATTGGGTGAGGAATCACTGGCCTTGCCTTTTGCCCAGTCTCTTCCCAGCCATGACGTGCTCCTTTTCATATGGTTTGCTGCAGCCATTCCATGGGTTAATCCTGTTGGAGCAGCCTTGCCTGGCACACCTGGGAGTGAGGAATGTGAGGAAGCTGCAGTCGTCGGGGCTAACCTGGCTGGTTTGGAGCTGGAGCAGACAATGGGTGTTCCTGTAATCCATGGCAGGGGCCAGCGAAGGGCAGAACAAATAGCTGAGGAGCAAAAATAAAAGCCTGGGAGCACTAACAGTTCAAAATGACCCAGCTGGCTCTGCAGGAGTACATTTATCCTTGCTGAAAGCTGTTTCGTGGAGGTGTTTTAACATCAGATTCTAGAAAACCACTCAAAAGAGCTTGTAACATATTTGTGGGGTTTTGTGAAGCATTAGAAAAATCCCTAGGCCAGGAATTTTGCAGTTTAAAACCTCCCAGCCATCCAAAACTGCTCTTCTAAATCTTTGCTGTTCCATTTGGTTCAATGAAAAAGAAGTAACGTTTTTTATTAATATTAACTGATTTTTATTTTAGGCTTTGTTTTGGACCAGACTTTAAACTTCTATTTTCCTTCCTAGAGTCAATACCATTGTAAAGCTTCTTTCATTGTGGAAAAGATGGCCAAAAGTTTTTCTAGCAACAGGGGTTTCAAACCTCCTCCAGTCAAAGTTTCAAACCTTGAAAATAATTTTAGTGTTCGTTAAACAGGAGACATCCTTTTCAAAACTTCTTCTGCAAGAGCAAATTATGTCATGCTTAGTAGAGAGTGCATTTGTGAGGGAATTCACACTGGTTATCAACATTTTGGACATTTTCAAGCTTGATACTTGAGTGACTCTGTGGTTTAAAGGAAGCTGTGAGTTGAATCTGTTACAAATTTGCCTTCTTAGAGCATTACCAGGGTCTTATTGTAAGTTTTACTTTTATAGAATGATTTCTGACTTTTGTGATCAACTTAAGAATGTCTGGGAACCAAGCCTGTTTCCCTTCCTTCCCATGAGTACATAAATTATTTAATTGAAAAACAGTAAATTACTGTGTAAAATCCACCATGTAATTAGTGGGGAGAGACCATATGATATTTTCACTTCATAATTTTTGTGAGGTTTAAACACCCTTTGGAATATAGAAAAGAGAGTAGTAACAGTGCAGTTACAAATAACAGAAGGCAAAGCGCTGTCATGCGTCTTTGTTGATTTAAAATATCGAGTTAAACAGCAAACAATCAGGGTTTTCACGTCAGATGTACAGAGTGATCTGCAGCTGAAGAGACTGGGGGAGTTGGTCAGGGCAAGGGAGGGGTGAGCCAGATTGTTGGAACTTATTTCCAAATATGTGTTGGAGTTGAAGAGTTTATCCACTTGTGATAATTTGAAATAGAGCCACATAACGTTTCTTGTGGTACTTTACTTAAGATCCAGTCTTCCCTCTTTCTCTCTCACTGTCATTCCTGACTGATCCTCACAATATTGTGTGGGGTCCAGTGACCCACAGAGCTCCCTGGGTAAAGAGAAAAACCCTGATTTTACTGAATTTTGAGATAATGCTGCAAAGACTAGATCATGTTTCTTCTCTCTGGTTATGATCTTTTTAATAAATAATCACTGTAAATCTTTTAAATTATAATCTGACTTTAAAACCATCAGCACAAACCATTCTCTAAGTAAATACAAGTAGGGATTTGTGTTTCCCTGCTCCTTCTACTGGTCTCATCCTTTCTGCAGCAGGCTGGCGGATTGTGGTGGCTGGAAGATGGAAACATCTGTGAGTCGTTCATTCCAGTTTTATGCAGTATTTCTCAGGCATTTGGTAGAAAGGGTGTAGTTATGCTTCTGTGGAAGTCATTTGGGCCAGAACTGCAGATGGTGTGGTGGTGGTTTGGGTCTCTGTGTGCAGTGACTGGGCCAGCACGGACCCAGAACGGGTTCTCACATCAGCTCCCAGCTCCAGAAATCTTTTCATCCTTGTGAAGTCTCTGCTGTTTGCGGGGTGGGTGATGCTCACAGCTCTTTGGTCTCTGCCTCTCCAGGTTGTTCTTTGCATGACAAAGTAAAGAGGTTTTGCCAAAAGCTAGTAAATAAATAAATAAACAGTCCTGAAATCATGCAATCATTAAGGCTGGAAAAGACCTTTGAGATCATCAAGTCCAACAGTCAGCCCAGCACCACCACCATGTTCACCATTAAACCGTGTCCTCAAGTGCCGCATCCACACTTCAGGGATGGTGACATTCCCACCCCTGCCCAGGCAGCAGTTCCAATGCTTTACAACCCCTTCCAGGAAGAAATTTCTCCTAATATCTAATCTAAGTTGTGAGGTTGGTACTGCCCAGTTCTGGTTTCTTTCTCCATCAGTGCTGGGTGCTGGAAAGAGGTAATTTTTATCTGCTTATCTGACTTCGAACAGTTTTCAATCTGTGTGTGTTTTTATAGTCAAGGGAAGGAAAAGCTGTTGATTTGTCATCCTGAAGTAATGCCACTGGCTGGGTGAAGCTCCCTGAGAGGCAAACCTTGCTGTCACCCTGTGTCACATGGTGCTCTTGCAGTGTCCTCAGTGGGAATACCATCCCTGGAATACCTTTGGCACATCATCTCTCCTCCGTTCAGGATTCTCAGAATGGAGGCTTGCGAGCCTTCCTTTTTTCCTCTTTTGGGGTTTAGTTCTATATCTTGTTTGCATTCCTTAGTGGTCTAAAAAGCAAAGTTATTTGTTAGGAGAGAATTGATCTGGTGGTATCTTGCTTTCTTTCTTCCTTTATAAAAACCATGATTGCAGGTTCACTAATTATCCATGTTTAACACTGCTCTCTGTTTATTTTTGAGGAGCTGATTGATCATAGCTGTTCCTGAGCGTTTTAATAATGATATGGAAAAAGCCACTGATGTGACGATCCTGAATTCCAAACAAGCAGTCACACAGCTCTGTATTGAAACAGGTTTTGGGCAGGGAAAATGGACTGTTGTCAATGTGGGTCATCAAATCAATTAGGGACAAACCTACCTGAAGATTAGCAGGGCCCTCAGGCAGGGATGTGGAGGATTTCACAGTGTGTAACTTCACCTGTAGGATCTGCCCGTGGAAAGGGCACTGTGCTGGCAGAAGGTTGGGCATTTGTACATCACATCCTCTTTTATCGTGTTTTGAACTTGAGATGCTGGGGTGGAGGAAGGGTCAGCCCAAGTGCACAGCCCTCAGGAACAAGGAGAGCTAAAAAAGATGCGTATCACGGTGGCTAAAATGCTTTACATCTTGGAAACACACAGACTTTTGGTTTGTATGACTGAGTATCAGGTTATTCCCGATGAAGGGTGGGTACACAAGGACACAGGGAGGTACCTTCAGTGGGAAATGCCACTGTAAAGCATCTTTGAAATCTTCTGAAGGTGAGAATGTCCGCACACCACCTCTGCTTTGCTCACCCAGCAGCGCAATCCCCTTGGCAAGACAGCCCAGGGACAGCACACAGCTCCCATTTCCCCCCTTGTCTCTACGGATCACTCTCCCTCTGTTTTGTGGGGACGCAGTTGCTTTCATCACAGCCTGACTTGTGATAAGCAAGCCCTAAGTGGCTTGAAATTCAGGTTATTCAGATAAGCATCCTAAGTTGTAACTATAGAAAGTCAAGCAGGAAGGTGTTTCGGTTTGATTTGCGGCAGAAACTAATCCAGATTTAATCACAGATGCAGATACAATCTTCCATAATCCCGTGATGTTCTAGAAGTGCAATGGAATGGCTTTACATTTCAAGAATACTTTTAAATACTTCTATACATCTGCTGTTCTAGAATAGTTTCATCTTTCTGTAGCTATTCCCAAGTAGAAAAACAAATGGCCACTTGTGTACCTACGACAGCGTAAGCCATTGCTCTCCAGCTATGTGTCCTTTACTAGTACAGCAATTTGACTGTAAAACTCCAAATAGTTTAGACTTCTAAAACTTTCAAATGCAGTTCAAGCATTTAGATCAGTGTCTGCTTTGCAGTCTGCTCCCAGACATAATAATTAGGGAATTTTTCTGCTGTAACTGGGGACAAAGCTGTTTCCTGGCCTTGAGATGGAGGAGACATGGAAGGCGACTGTGCCTTGCATTTGTCATGATTTTATCTGCAGGATGTGAAGGAATCTTTCAGCATATAATCCTTAAAATATTGATCTTGCAGAGGAAGTCTGGGGCTGGAAGGGATCATCTGTCATCAAATTTGCTGTTCGTGTGGCGCCGTGGAGTTGCACTTTCAGCTGCTGGGCCTCGCCTCCACTTGCTGCAGGGAGTCTCAGGGCAGGGCTGGGTCTGGCTCATGTGTCCAAGTGCTTTAGGATCT
The DNA here is from genome assembly GCA_013397935.1 of Dasyornis broadbenti. Taxonomy (NCBI): domain Eukaryota; kingdom Metazoa; phylum Chordata; class Aves; order Passeriformes; family Dasyornithidae; genus Dasyornis; species Dasyornis broadbenti. Next base: position 152,151 of record VZRN01006000.1, on the reverse strand, counting down.
TTTATTTTGCACTGAATTATGTTGCCTTTCAGCAATATCAGTGCTTTATGCCCCTCTGGGCCGTGCCAGCACAGGGGAAATGCTGCTGAGGGAAGAGCTGCTGCTGGGTGCAGAGCTCCCCCATAAACCAAGTCACTTCCTAAAATCTCCAAATGGAGACTAACAAATATCACTAACTCCCAGCTCGTTTTTATTAGCTGGACTATTTTTTCTCCTTTGTGAGTGCCAATATCCGAACTTGAAACTGCGTTTGGTATATGAGAGAAATTCTCCAGCTGATCGTAGCCTGTAAAATTAAAATATTGAAGCTCCCAGTGTTTGAGTTTATTGAGGTATAAATACTAGAATGTGGCATACTATGTGGTTCAGCTGCTTCCTTGTTCTGTTTTTCTGAGTCTTTTTGCTTGTTTTATTTCTCTGATACTCCGTACAAAGAGTTTCCTGGGTTTGATTTCGTCCTGGCATTTTTCAGGAGTCTGGTTCGGAACAGTATGGAATTCAACAAGGTGAATAACGTTTTCTGTTTACTATTTACATTTTAAAAAGCAAAATCTCTGCTTAAAAAGAAACTTATTCCAAATGTCTCCAGGCAGTAGGACTTGTATGAAGTATACAGCCTAATAAAACAACAAATACAGCAAAAGGATCAAACAGTGGTGCATGTTAGCAAATGGTCTGAATTTGAACACCAGTCAACACCAGGACTTCATTTTAGGTGAGGGAAATTCACATGCGAAGTATTAAAATTTAACTTTATAAATACATTTCCTCAGGAGTGGGATGTTGTGCATTTCCAAGTCTTCTTTAAAACTTCCTCTTTCAGTTAATTTTGATTAGATTTTCTCAAATGGAATAAACATAAAAGCATTAAAAAAATACATAAACCTTGAAAGTTAAAATGCAAAACAGACACAACCATGGCAAAGATATGAAAGCCAGACCCCTTGTTCCTCAAGTGCAGTATGGAGGGGAAATTCCTTCACTGTCGACTCTCTTCCCCACAGGAGCACTTGTGGACTTGCCTCTCATTAGATGCTTTCAGAACCTGATCTAAACAGCAATTAAATCAGCAGGAGGCTTTAGTGTTGAAAGGGGGGGGTTCTTCATAAATATCTGTTGAGGGAGGCTTGGCTTGGGGAGGAAAATATCTTTGGCATTTGGGATAATTTGGTACCAGCACTGCCCCTGGGGGAGATGGTGGGTGGTGGAGTTTGCCGTCTCTGGGGACTGCTAAGGAAAGGACAGACAAAATCTAAGCAAACATCTGCTAGGTGAATGTTTTTCAGGGAATGTACTAATTGACCCTTATTTCCAATGACCTCTGTGTTGATTTTTAAGGTAATGGTGTCAATGTGTCAATCAAATGCTATTTACAGTAGCCCGGCATTGCTGAAGAGGTGCAAAAACTGCTTACATGGTCCTTCTGGAAAGTCAGTTTTATGGACCTGTCTTAGACTTTCACCTGTTTGCTTAAACTGTTCTTGATCTTCGTCCATCATTGTCCATCATTTTCAGGTGATATTTACAGCAGCGTTCTCAATCTGGTTTAATACTTGTTTCCCTCTTCATTTGACTGAATGTAATCCTCTAAAATGCCCTGCAATATGGAACGATACCTGCTATGCTTTGGAAAAGGTATCAGCAGGAGCTCACATCATTATTCTGGGAGCTCACCTGAGAAGATGCTATGGAAGGTTCAGGTGAACACAGGGCAGAACAAGGGACAATTCCTTTCCCCCTCCCTGGAAGTGTTCAAGGCCAGGTTGGATGGGGTTCGGAGCAACTTGGTTTTGTGGCCCTGGCAGGGGGTTGGGAGGAGATGATCCTTAGGGTCTCTTCCAACCCAAACCATTCTGTGGTTTTATGATTCTGTGGCAAGAGTCATAGAAAATGTGGCACAAAATCCTCATTCTTTTAAAATTTTCTTTTTAAACTGTCTGTGCATTCCATGGTTGAAAATGTAATGGTGATGAAGAACGTGGCTGTTTTCCATTTATGTCAGTTGTACCTGCTTGTATCCCCAGCACCAAATAGGAGTAAAGTCTTGAGGCAAAAGGAAATCTTCATACAGCAAATTTTTATAAAAGCCAAACATTTGACCAGCAGTTCCTACGGGAGTATCCTTCAGATGTGTTATCTAACCCTAATTCTTTCCCTGTATTTTCCTCTTGACCCCAATGAAACAGCCATGTCACAAATCACTCTAATTAACAAGGGCTTCAGAAGCAGAGACTACAGAGGCAGTGCCTGCAGGAACTTGGAAAAATACCCTAAAATTCCACTTTCTTTTGCTCTGCTGCCGAAGTGAAGTAAACAACAACCCAGCCCGAGAGCCCTGGCTGCGTTATGGATGAGCCGTGCAGGAGAACCAGGGTCTGTCTGTGCTGGGAGCTCTTGGATGCCTTCCTCACCATCTCCCTTCCTTCTCCAGACGTGGATGAGTGTGAGGTGCTGAACGGTGGCTGCCAGCAGGGCTGTGTCAACACCCAGGGCTCCTTCCAGTGCCAGTGCCGGCCAGGATTTCGGCTCCACGCCGACGGGCGCACCTGCATCGGTAAGGAATGGCTTCACATCCTTCCAAGGCTTGTTTTCCTCTGTCTTTGAGTGCAAAGGTTTCTAGACTTCTCCAGTCTGAGTTTTGACTAAATATCATTACCCATTCCGGTTCGAGCAGCCTGCGAGAGTTCATGTATTGCCAAATTTACCTTTCTTTTGTTTTGGGTTTTTTTTTGATGGTGTCCCATGCTTGTGAAATTTTTTTTGCAGCAGGCATTAAAGAACATGACGGGTCTTAATTTCAAATGACAACATTTTTTGAGTTCTGAGTTTTTGAGTTTTTTCTTTGTGGCACATCTTCCTTTATGTTCTAGCACTGTGCTGGGACTCGGTGATTTTAGAGGTCATTTCCAAATTCAATGACTCTGTGATTTACAGGATGGGGTTTCCCTGTGTATGCTCATGTCAGTGAGAGCACCACGGAGCGCAGCAGCTCAGCTGTGACACGCCGCCTGTTTATGTGCAGAGGATTAGCAGCTCTGCCATTCGAAATAAACCCTGTGTTTCTTAGGTTGGACTCTAAAGCCTGAAACAAGGCATAACAGGGTTAGTTCTGCGTGTTGTTGAAAATAATAATAATAATAATATAAAATGCACAGTCCTTGTATTGCATTTAAGTAAGTACGAAAGTAAAATTATTGAACTCTGCAGAAAGGATTAAAATGTTCTTTCGTCTGGGAAGGAGAGAAGGGCACCATTTGTTTAAATTTTTAAGCCTGATTTGAGGTAAGGTGAGAGGAACAGTCAAGTACGGTCAGATCACATCTGCAGAACGCGTTCGCTCACAGTTTGGTCATTGTCTCAGTTCCTGCACAAAGTCCCTTGGCCGTGCTTAACTTCAGCCAGAGATGTCATCGGTCATTCCTGGTGTTGTCACAGCAGGACATCCACTGAGGCAACCACAGCACAGGAGGTACCAGTGCTCAAGCTGTGGGAATAATGGATCTTTTTTATTTAAAAACTTGTCCTTTTAGGTTTTTTGAGTTTATCACATACGGAGATTTTCAGTATTTTGGTAATTAACTGCAATTAAAGATACGATGAAGTCTCAGTCTTTTTCTTGATTATCTTGGTGAAGGACTGGGTAAAGAAATGCTAGAGAGAGAGGGGAAAAAATAATGTAAAAGCACAGTGGTTTATATTTAACTAGAAACAATAGTGGTTTTCTGTGAATTAAAAGAGAAATTAATCTCTCTGTTTAGATCTGACCAGGGAAGACCCAGAAGTGAAAGATGTGATGTTTGAGCTACATTACTCCCTCTGCATAGTCTCATTTGTGGTGGAGAGGGAATTTCATATGAAAAGGGGACTAAAGGGACTTTGGGGGGAAAAAGAGAAAGAGAACTGTGTGATAAAGGCAAAAAGGAGTTATTATGGCAATTAAATGAATTTGCCTTTGTAATCTATAAAACCTTCTGTGGACATACAGTAGCAAAGTTTCATCTTGCCCCAAATAATCAGGAGGCTCAGTTTGGTGTTGTCCGAGTTGTGAACAGTACCAGAGAGCAAGTTTTCATTTCATAAATGTAAATAGTCTCAAGAAGTTACTCAAAATACTTCAGGGAGTGATCAGCTTTGTTTGCAGTATCTCAGAAATTATCAAGGAGAAACAGAAATAAATCCTAAAATGAGAGACAGGCATTTGAGAGCGCTGCCATTGTGATAATGGATATACATGACACTGAGGGAGGGTATTGAGTCCTGCTTCAGCTGTTTAGACAAGACACCAAAATAAATGGATATAATAAGCCCTCATGCATCAAAGAACAAGACAGTTACTAATTGAGGAGGACAGGAAGAAGCATTTCATATAAACCAGTAATCAGGAGCGCCTAGGATGGGGATTTGGGCAGTAGCTGCTTGTTGGGGATGCAGTTTGCCCCTTGTGCTGCACCAGGTTGTACATTCAGCTTTCATCACTCACCTGATCGAGAAGCAAACCACCAATGCAGCTCTCTTTTGACCTGGTGCAGCTAAGCAGAACATCCAGCATTTCAAACAGGGCTTGGATTAGCAGTGGTATTTCTTCCATGGATACTTCAGAGGATGTAGCGATCTCTCCTGCATGCTGAGAATAAAAGGGATCACATTCTCTTTATGAAAGGTGATTATCTCAGCTGCAGAAATAAGAAACAAGAGTCCCTTTAGACAGGCTTTTCAGAGGAGCCCAGCCCAGATTGCTGTTATGTTCATTCTTTCCACGTCTTCTTTCTCTTTTTTTGGCAACCCTGTGTTTGTGGGAACAAAAGTGCCAAAACCATTTGAGGGGAAGCAGATTTTGCAGCCTGGATGGTTTGGAAATCTCCCATACATAAGGAAGTGGATCTATCATCTTTTAAGACATTCAGCCTACATCTGAAGACTCAAAAACCTGGGATAAGATACTTTCCTCATGTGATTCATGGAATATTACTGAACTTCTGTCACGAGTTCCTTCCAGCAAGTCTGGTCCTCCTGCCACCTCATCACAGGGTGTTTGGGATCCTGGCTAGTTGCTGTTGATCCATCCCTCCACTGCCAGTATGAGCCTCAAAATATATGGATAGAGGAAATCTGCTTTTGTCATTCTTCCTGCTCTCATTAGAAACTTCTGTTACTACTCCAAGGCAAAGAATCTCCAGAGTGGGTTGCCTTGTTCAGTAATGACCAGTGTGTGAAAGTAAACTGCTTCATTCCTGAATCCTTTGATGTTATCCGATACTTTGGGCCATGCTAAGTCCCATCTCTTTCAACGCTCCTTTTCTTTTTGCAGCTTTTTGGTCCCACAAATTTTGCTCAGTGTTGAGTTCGTTTTCAGATGCACGTGCCAGACCAAATATTCACTGCAACACTGTCCACTTTTTTTTGGTTGTTTTGTTTGTAATGCATTGATTATGTTAATGCAATGAATTTGACTTCACTGGAGTTTAACCAGCTGGTGTCTGAAAAGCTGAAACTCAGAAAGAACGTGTTTATCGTGGTACCGGGCTGTGGGCTTGGATTGCTGTAGATTCATTGTCTCCAGTGGAATTTCTTCCTGTTTAAACTCCTAGAAGTGAAAGCAGGGCACAGCCGTTAGACCCTGATTCATCTCTGGTGCCAGCTGTTACCTTTGATGTCTGCTTTGTGTGGAGAAGCTGTTGAGATGCAGGGTTTTTATGAAGATTTTAGCACACGAAGGCTCTTAATAGAGAAAGTAACAAAGAAAGTCTCTGTGTTTCCCAACATAAATATAAGCCCTGCATGTCTGAAGTTACATTTCCTGTCATTGCCAAGGTTGGATTTAAGGTGGTGGAAGACATAGGTTGGAAGAGATTGCCTGTTCTAACCCATGGTTGCTATGCATGTATCTAACGGTGGCTTCAGAGTCAGCTCTTTGTAAAAATATGACCATTATTATAAACAATAATGGGTGGAGAAATGTGTATTTCTTTACTATCATCAGATCGGGCCTACAAGAGAGCTGGAGAGGGACTTTTTACAAGGACATGTTGTGACAGGACAAGACAGGATGGCTTTGAATTGACAGAGGGCAGGGTTAGATCAGATATTAGGAAGAAATTCTTCCCTGTGAGGGTGGTGAGGCCTTGGCACAGGTTTCCCAGAGAAGCTGTGGCTGCTCCATCCCTGGAAGTGTCCAAGGCCGGGTTGAACAGGGACTGTGGAAGGTGTCCCTGCCCGTGGCAGGAGGTGGAATGAGATTGTCGTTAAGATCAACCCAAACCATTCTATGATTCTGTGATCCTTGTGTTTCTCACATTGTGTCTCCCACCACTCTCCCCCTTCCCAGATGCCGCCTCCCTCTCTTGGCATCACCTGACATCATCCCCAGCCCGTCTGGAATCCACATTAGGGCTGGTTTGCTACCAAATTTCATGAGTAAATCTCTGAATGTCAGGCCCTATTTCTGCCTGGACCCTATGGAGGTGCTCAGAGCTCCAGCCACAGCCCCTTTGTGCCTGATGGAATCAGACCTGTGAGGTGCCGACTCTCTCCCTTTCTCTGCGCAGAGACGTGTTGCTGGCGCCTGGCAGCTCGAGCACAATGCATCCTGTCCTGTCCCTAGAGGTTCTTCTCCCTCAGTCTGGCACCTCCTCTCACAGATCCAGGGTGATGCTCCAGCAGCAGCCGTAACAAACCTGCCCTGGCTGCTCCAGAGGAACCCCTGGCCACTGGCAGAGCCCCACACCTGATCGGGCTGCACGGTCCCTCCGGCACCAGATATCACACCTGTCCCCTCCCACCTTCAAATCCTCCAAAATTCTCGTCACGACAGGTTGCTGTTTATTTCCCCTTGCATCCAAACTGGCTCGTGCCCAGAAACAGAGGGAGAAAATGGCACTTTTAAAAGCAGAGATGTATATTCTGTCACTTGGATTTAAGATGTTTTTCGTCTTCTGAAATGTTTTCATCTTATTTGAATATTCTTGCTGAAAAACAGGTCTTTGGATACAAATGTGCAGGGAGCTGGGAGCTCACAGTGTATGGGGCCTGCTGTCTGCTGTGTAGATGTGAAACTGCTTTCAACTTCTGTCTCTAATGGGGCACAAGGTTTGTGGGCACAGGTGGAGATCAGAAGCCAAGGTCAGGTTCTTGTGCAGTGAGGTGCCTCCTGCTGTGTGTGCATCCAGCAGAATGTAAAAATTTGCTTTTCTTTTCACCTTTTTAACACATACTTGACTGCACAAACCCAGTGTTTGCTAATTGGTGGCGTAGGGTGAAATGAATTTTGTAGCAGGTTTTGCTACTAACATTTGCTAATGTCTGTTACAGATAAATGAAGAAATATGAATATTGGTAAAACAAATCTCAAAGCTCTTTGCTGAATTCATTGGGTTCAGAGTTTGATGCATTCCATGAAGGACCAAATAGTCTTTCCAGCTACCCATAGAGAGCACAGAACCACAGAATGGTTTGGGTGGGAAGGGACCTTAAAACCCATCCAGTGCCACCCCTGCCATGGGCAGGGACACCTTCCACTGGCTGCTCCAAGCCCTGTCCAGCCTAGCCTTGGATATGTCCAGGGATCCAGGGGCAGCCACAGCTTCTCTGGGCACCCTGTGCCAGAGCCTCACCCTGCTCAGAGTCATGAATTGCTTCCTAATACCTAATTTAAATCTCTCCATACATCGCTGCTGTTGGAATATATCCACACGCAGCCAGGCACACACACTTCCATCCGTACAGCACAATAGCAGCGTCAAGCCATCACTCTTATTTTTACATGCAGCGCGTGAATAGGTGTGGGTGGGTGTTAACGTGTTTTGTCAGGACGAGAAATGTTTCTCCAAAGGCCAGGGATATGTGTTGAACAAAAAGGAATATTAATTTGCTTGGGTGAAACAAGCAGCATCTTTAAAGATGTACTGAGAACCCTCCGTTCCTGTGGTTTGCTGTGTTAGTCTGTCCTGCCGAGCTTGTGACTTCTGTCATTTGCATTTTTTTATGTATGAGGCTGTAGAAATCAGCCTGAAAGACAATTACTATTTTTAATCAATGAAAGCAAGGAGAGAAAAAGATAATCAATGGGCAAGTGCCAGCAGGGCTGTTCTTTTCCTCCCCTCGTTACCTCGGTGGATTCTCAGTGCTTTGGTGCTGTCAGATCAAAGGGTGCTGCGCTTCAGTCAGCATTACAGCCCTTAGATCTCACCTGCCTCTCCCTGGAATCAGGATTTCACTGATGTGGGACTGTGTCAGCCAAGCCCTGGGAGCACAAGGGAGGGAATCACTCAGGGGTGGGGACAGGTGCACTTCTGAAAGCTGTTCAGCGAGGTTTGCCTGCTTTTGCTGTCATTTATGTATTTAAAACAGGAGATAAGTTTCTCAGGTTGTTGACGTGCATTCCTTCAATGCTTCCTTGGCTCCAGCTGTCAATTCCTGCAGCATTAACAATGGGGGATGTGAGCAGGAGTGTGTTCAGCTCACTGAGGACCACTACAAGTGCCAGTGCCAGCCAGGCTACCAGCTGAAGACAGATGCCAAATCCTGTGAAGGTAAGTCCTGTGCCACCTGCCTGAAGACGCACAGTCAAGGCAATTTAAAAGACCCCAGGATGGTGTTTGGGGTTGCTGTGTTGTGCTGGTTTTCATTCCTATTTCCCCCTACATGCCAAAAGCAGCTTTAGGAATTGCTTATTAACAGGATTTTAAAATGACATTTGTCTGAGGTGTGAAGTTCACTTTGAATCACAACTTTGAACAAGATTTTGGCCTTGTAGATCCCTGGCTGTTCCTTGCACACTGATGGTGATGACATAGGTTAGGAGCTTAATCGTGATTTAATTCTAACATTTTATTGCTCATCAAGTTGTATATAGAGTTGGCCTGTATTACATGTTTTAGTCTACAAAAAGTCTCTTCTTTATCTCCTTTTGGCTTATCACAGTCTGATTCATTCATCCTCCCCTTCAGGTTTCTAAGCACTCTCTCAAGCAGAACAGCAATGCTACCTTTGGGTTTGATTGTTGCTTTTCTTCTCTTGTGTATCTTAACATATTCATCAGTTTTTCAGGCAACCCCCCCATTCCCCAACACAAGCGCTCACACACACCCGTGAACATGCCAGAGAGAGATAGGGCCAAATTTATGGATTTACTGAGCTGAAATTCCTGTCACTAAACTGTTTCCATATGGCTCCTCTTCTGCTGGGAGATTTTATACGCTGTGTTTGAAGTGTAAGTAAATCCTGCTGTTCAGATGGCTCCCAGCTCCCGCTGGGTGCAGAGAGCACTTCCCCTCCAGTTTGGGCCTCTGCAGGGGCTGCACTTCAGGGAGCACCCACAGCCTGGTGGCCTCACGGCGTGACCACGTTTTGTCCCTGAGATGATGAGAAAGAGTCAGAAAAGGGAAGCTTTAGGGAGAAGGGAGCATCAGAGACCTTCCTCTGCTGTTCTCCATCCCAGTTCCAAACATCTCAAGATGTTCTTGGCCAGCTGGCTGTGCAGAGCCCTGCTCAGGGCTTTAGGGTGGTTTTATGGAGTGGTGGGACAGTGGCTGGATTAGTGGGGTCTGAGTGTGGTGATGCCTGGTGGGGTGGGAGTTGTCCTGGAGTGGTCATGGCGCAGCTCGAGATTCCGTGGGCCACTTCATCCTCAGTTTCAGCTGCCAGGGCTGGTTCAGCCCAGCAGCCAAGAGCAGCCTGGGACTCCTAAAAGGGGAGCTTTTCCCACCACTGTCCACCCCCTCACATGGTGGGGCTGAAGAGGGTCAGCCACCCACCAAAGGCAGCGATTCGCCACCAGCAAGGAACTACTGAACAGTGGAGAAGGGACAGGGTCAGCCTTGTCTGCAGGTGAGGCCTCGCCTGGGTGCCTGCTTGCCTCAGGGTGTTTAAATCAAAATAAATAAATGCAGCTTCCCTCAGGAGGGCAGCTGTACTCGGAGGAAGCAGGATCTGTCCTGCAAGAAGAGCTCAGCTTGCAAAATGAATGCCTGAGTAGGATGCTTTTCCCTCCTTAAACACCTTAGCGAATGAATGTCTGAGAGAGGAAAGTGCAAGGTAAGCCCATGGACAGGATTTTTAGAGGAACAAATGAGGCTGAAGTGCTCATGAATGCATTTGGGTTGTCAGTTAGAGGTATTTTAAGTGGAAGAGCAGGGAGGAGGTGAGCTTGGCTGGTTTTTTATTTCCCAGCCACAAAGCTTGGCTGCCGGAGTCATGGTTTGGATGGAGAAACTGCAGTGTCATGAGGGTGCTTGCCGCAGCAAGTGTAGGTGTTGTGCAGGCGTGGATTCATCCCTGTGGACTCTTTGGGAGCTAATACTGCACCCACAGCCCTGGAAAGCCTTAGAGAAACACTCAAACCTGGCAGTTTTGCTCTTTCATATTTTCTCCAGTGTGAAGTCGTGGTTGCTGTGAACAAGAAAATGAATTTGATAAGGCCTAAAATCTCTTCTTGAGGTGCTCTAGAGGTCACAGCAGATAGCCCTGGAGACCCTGTTCCTTATAGCCTTGCAATGAAGGGTTGGGAGGTCTGCCCCATCGCTGGAAGTGTCCAAGGCCAGGTTGGACAGGGCTTGGAGCAACCTGAGACAGTGGAAGGTGTCCCTGCCATGGCGGGGATGGCACTGGATGGGCTTTAATGTCCCTTCCAGCCCAAACCGTTCTGAGGTTCTGTGTCCCTGAGGCACCTGGGAAATGAAACCATGCCAGGAAATTTTTCACCGTAGTGTTTAACAGCTTGGAGTAGAGCTCTGTAGGATGGAGTCTGTTATCTACTAAAGTTATTAAATGAACCATAAGAGGCAAAAGTGTGAAAAAAGAACACTAATGAGTTATTTTTTGCTTTCCCTGAAACCTGCCTACAACAGGAACAGACGTGTCACTAGAAAGCAACTCAATCACTGCTTGCCTTATGTCCTGAAGATCTTCCCTTTACAAACTTACCTCATCCAAGGATTTCCAAGGCTGCTATCTTTATTTGAATTACTATGTTTTACTAGCATCTACCGTGTAATTTGTTGTTTGCCTGTTATCATGTCACAGAGCATTACAAGCTTTACTCCATGCTGTAATCATTGTCAAATTAAAGCTTTAGCTGCTCTGAAAAACCTTCATAATATTCAGGTTTAACAGATGCTGTTTGATAGTGATTTCATTTAATTTACCCAAACAGAAAAAGAATCGGCAAATAACTCAATATTTCGTATCAGCAAGGAGTGAGTTCTTGCTTGGAGCTAAATCCTTTGTAGACCGCAAATTGTCGAGCTGCAGAGCCAAGTTGTCAGCCTTGGAAGTGTCATGTACGATGAAGGGCTGCTGTTCCTTGGAAACCTATTTGCAACCTATCGTGTCAGAAGTCCAATTTCAGTTCTGCATCCCTAACAGTGCTTTTATTTTGGTTTTCTCTTTTAATGCTCTCAAGTCAAACTCAGCCCTGCAGACTGGAATGGTTGCGTGTTGTGTGTTCTCAAGATGGCAGGAGGTGACGTGAGGGAGTTTGAGGGGGTTCTGTGGAAACTTCCTCCTTTGCCAAATGGTGGCACGAAATGTCACTTGGCTGCACAGAAAAGTGGCAAAAAAACCCCCCTGTCCCTTATTTAGATCCACATGAAGCAGAGATTTTCCTCTCGTATTCCCTTCTTCGGCATAGCCACTGGAAGAGCAAAGCAGCCAGGTTTAGAGCAAAACTCCCTCAGCCCTTCCCCAGGGTTCCTCAAACCCTGGCTCCAGGGTTGTTGAACTGATCTTGACTTTTCTCTGAGGCTCTGAGAGAAGTTGCCTTGTACAGAGCAGGGGAAGGAGAGGTCGGGCTGGTAGCAAGTGAGGAATATTGGTCATGTGTCTCAAATCAGACAGTAATTAGTAAAATGCTAAAACTGAATGAGAGCTTGAACTGCAAGGAAAGCGGTACAGCTTTTAAAAAGTTTGAGTTGAAGATAAGCAGAACTGCAGAGGACACATTTTCAAGGTATCCTTCTAATTAAACTACAGAACGTTATTCACCAGAATTTTGGTGTAATGAGTGCTCCAAAGCATAAACCTCAGCCTGGTGCAGAATGTCAGATCTTAACCCAAATCAGACCTGTCTAAGCAGTCGTCGTGTGTGTGTTTTGGTGTGTGCCAAATCTTTCTTTGGGCAGGATGCTTCCAGCAGGTACATATTCCAGAAATAAGCCCATAAAACACAGGGAAATATTCGAGGTAGAGGCATCTGTACGAACTTCATGAAAGTTTTTCTAAGTACTTGCCGCTTAGAGCAGCTTATCCTTGAAAAGGTATGTTGTTCAAGAAAAGGAAAAAGCCTTGATGTGCAACATGAATGGCATATGTTTATAGACTGAAAGATGTCTTTGGGGGCTCTTCAGTGTTTATTTCCTCTAGAGCCTTTTAAATATTCATTGTTTTGTGGTGAACTCCATCATTGTGTGTGTTTATGGATTCACACATACTGGAGTGCTAATTGCTCTTGTTTAGAGAGCTCTTGAAATCTGTTCAGGTACAGCAAAATAAGAATAAAATGTACTTTTTTATCCTATTTCCAATGTAATACAGGCTCGGTTTCCTGCTGTTTAAGGCATTGTTGTTGCTCTATGAAAAATGTTTTCCAGCAACAGAGGAAAGAGCACCCAGGAAAAAAAAAAAAAAAGGAGCTTTACTGTACACCAAATGCTGTCACATTTTTTTCCAGTCTAATCTCTTACAGCTACTTCGTCGTTAGTTGTAACAATGGCAGGTAAGACCATTTTCAGGCAAAAAGTGACCTTTCAGTTGACAGTGTGCTCTAATTGGTTTCAGGGATAGACCCCTGCACAAGTGGGAATGGAGGATGCTCACAAATCTGTCAAAATGAGAGAGGGATTGCAAAATGCGAGTGTCATCCAGGGCATTCTCTTTCTGCAGACAAAAAGTCCTGTTTAGGTAAGAAACTCTGGACTCTTTATTGTGAAGAATTAATCAGTGCTCTGGCTGACTGAGCTGAGAGCGGGAAGGAACATGTTGTACAAATATATGTGTGCATTTTGGAACAGCGTTTCTCCCTGTGGTATTTACGCCAGCCCATAGTCCTGAAGGGCCTTTTTAGTGATGGAAATTCCTCTGTGATCTCTCAAGTCGTGCTTTCTAGCAACTGGATCTGTGGATGCTGTCGTGTTATTCTTGTAGGGTCCCTTTAAAATAATGTCCCAGATACAGCTCCTGGAAGATTGGTTCAAGTAAAACTCTGAACCAGGTCACTGAAAACCTATTTAGAATTCAAAGGGCTTTTTAGCTGGAAAACTGTTTCCATATTAATGGAGAAACTACTGTGAAGGAAGAAATCATGATGTGTAAGATTTCCAAATAGAGGAGCTTAAAAAGTTGAATTCTAAAGTCCTGTATTTAGTCTGCGGTTGTCAGAAAGATCTGTAGCGTTTCTGACCCAAAATGTGGGGGAATTAGAGATCAAAATACCTCAAAATACCTGCTTTTCTCTTTCAGTGAAACTCTTGGACTATAGTTCAGCAGTTTTATGAAGTAAAAAGCATTTGTGGACTTAATGGTGCACAGATTTTTAACAGCCAAGTCAGGATCAGGGCGTGTGTGTGTATATATATACATATATATATATGTATATATAAATATATATAAATATCTTCAGACACTAATTTTAAACTTCTGTTTTGAAAACTTGGCCAAAATTTTGCCAATATTTAAATTATTGTCTCATATAAAGGGTGCTGAGTGCCTTTCAAAATATTTACTTCCAACCCCGAGTATTCTACTCAGTTGCCTGTAAGCCCTTCTGTGAGTAGAATGGCACATCTTAAGTGATTCTCTCTTACTGGAATTACTCATGAGTAATTACTGAAAATAAAAACTATTTTCAAGTAGTGTAGATGCTTCACTGATGATGAGTGGATGGAAACAACAGTGGGTTTAGCAGCAGGGTCAGCCTGTTGTTCGTTTTATCTCAGATACACATTGACACTTCTGTTGATTTATGTATAAACTGAATCACTGAGTTAACTTGCAGTGTTATATATCGGAACAAATTTTATCCCCAGCCTCATGGCAACAATCTTTTGAATCATTAAGCAGCGTGTCTTAGCATGGATATACAATTATTGGTTTTTTCTCCTAGGAGTTACTCAATGTCTGTTGCAAAATTCAAGCTGTTGTTTGACTCTCTGGAAACTGAGCTGGAAGGAGACAGAGGGCAGCTGAAGTGTCATCCTTCAGCTATTAGCTGTGGGACAGGAAGAAACCTGTGCAGGATGGTGGCTGTGGTTCAACTTTTTATTTTTCTATTTAAAAAAAGAAGAAGAGGGAAGAATATTTACCAGCATTGGCCAGGACAGTGTACTTGCAAACTGACAATTAGAGAAAAAGGAGAAATAACCCATTTTATTCTAAGCAGCAGCTGCTCACATGGCTGCTTCAGAGAATCTGTCATTTGTCCTGAAATTTTCATGAGGCAGTGTGTGGTGTTTGCACTGCCTGGGGCCTCTCTTTGCAAGGAGCCTGATTGCACTCGCCAAGCTGCTGGTGCTCAAGTGCAGGGCCACGAGCACGGCGCCGGGCACAGCACATGTGGAGGGACAGAACTGCTGCAAAGTGGTTTTCTGGGATAAAAAGTGAGGAGCTGCACATCAGATTGTTCCCTCCCATGTGCAAGACACTGACCCAGGATCGGTGCAATAAATAATCTGTATCTTGCCAGGGAAATGTCTGAACATGAAGGAGCAGGAGATGGGTCAGGGGTTTGCCGTGTGATACCAGTCTTTGCACAGAGGTCGGTGTTTTGTGCAGCTGTGCTCCACAGCAGCTGTATTTCGTCTAAATTTTTGTGGTTTGGGGTTTTTTTAACGAATTACTGAGATTTTAGGAAGGTGGACATCTTTGGAGGCATTTAACTCCAAGCTACAGACTAGCAGATGTGAAGCTGAGGAGCAGCCTGCTTGACAGAGGGCTGGGGGAAGAGCAGCCTCCCCACTTAGGGCTCTGCACCCTTTTCTTTTTCTCTCAGGTGGGGTGAAGCTGCTCTGGTTGCAGCTGTGCTGCTGCAGAAGCAGCTGCAGGATTCAGGGATGTGACAGAGGTGATCTGTCTCCATCGTCCCTGCTGAAACCCAGCCACCGCTTCATCCAGATCGTTTGACATTCAGAAAATAATCAGCTATTTCCTGCTCCATTAATTTAAATATAGTGGCATTGAGGACATGGTGATAATTTCAGAGTTTTGGAAGTCAGGGCTTTTTTCTGAGTTCTTCACCATGAGGTCTTCTTTTGCCATTGCTCTTTTTGCAGGAATAATAAATAGTTGCTTTGGCTGATTCTGCAGATACAATACTTGATACTGTAAATGTTCACTCTGAGAAGTTCAAGGCCAATGGTGCTTAGAAAAAAAAGATTGTTCTGGAGAATAATGTGAACTCAGTGTTCCTGAGTTCATCGGGTGCTGTCCTTTGTAGACTGACATCAGGATAATCCTTTCAGCAGATATTTGGAAATTCAGCCATGTCCACGTAGAGCAGCGTTATTTTTTATTTCAATATCCACCTGAACGGCTTTGCCTCTCTCTCTCTGCTTGCAGACATCGATGAGTGTGCAGAAGGCAGAGCCAGGTGTGCTCATCGCTGTGTGAACAGCCCGGGATCCTTCAGCTGCGCCTGCAGCCCTGGCTTCGAGCTGGGGGCGGATGGGAGGCAGTGCTACCGTAAGTGACACCTGCACCGCCCTGCAGGCCAGGCTCTTTTGTCTGCACCCTGCTGGGCTTCGCTTCTAATTCTGTGGGATTAGCATTCCCAGCAAAATAAATGTATGCAAAAGCTCAGGCTTAACACTATTTCCTTCCTCTGCTGCTGCTGCTGCTGGGTTTGCAGGGTGACATGTTCCTAAGCCTGTGTTCACAGACCTTAATTACTGCCTTTCAAAGAGCAAATAGCCCTGTTGCTTTATCTTCAGAGTCTGGTGAATTCTGCTGCAGAGCTACCAGAATACTGCTGTTCTATGAAATGTATTCATTCCTGCCCTCCACCTCCTCCTCCCAGCTTTCTTACAGATCTGATGCAAGAGAAAACCAACGTGATGTTCTGCTCTTGTCTTTACCTGTCTGGGTTTGCGTATGTTTCTCCTGAGATTATTGACAGTATTAAGAGGATGCTTTTAAAAAAGGCAAAAAAAA